>JADBJO010004416.1:0-57500 GCA_016801955.1 Conus betulinus | reverse complement strand
TCTTTGAGCCTACGCTTGAGGATCCACCCAAGGATGCAAGGGAGATCAGAAGAGAAGACAAACACAAAGACAGACAGAAACAAAACAAAATACAAGTAACCTCGATTTAATCAAAAACGAATCTTTGCTCCCATAAGGAAACCTAACACAGAGAGTAACTTTTATTCAAGACTGGCACAGCCTTTTAAACTTGAATAAAAGTCAGACAAATACAAAGACGAACAATCTAATAGTGGGGGAAAAAAAACAAGCGCAGGCCAACAACTAAATTGTCTTCATAGTAAGACTTGGCAAAACTTTGAACTTACGGGGGGGGGGGGGGGGGGGGGGGGGGGGGGGGGGGGGCAGCAGGAGGAGGTTGAAGATGTGAAAACTGGGAAAATGCTATTGGATTCTTTTTTTTTCTGCACCCTTGGTGGTGAGAACACCACGGTATTGTGGACTGTGGTGTGTCTCTATTTGACACCAGGAGCGCAGATACAGCCAGCCGTGTCTCCCTGATGAGTTTCCGACCCAGCGGACGAAAGGCCCGGAGCAGGCAATACAAATATATCTGCCTTTGAGAGGGGATGCGATGGTTCCCTTATGCAGCCAGTGAAGAGTTTTCATATTTTCTTAATTTCATTTTCCAGTTTTTACATCTTCAACCTCCTGCTGCCCCCCCCCCCCCCCCCCCCCCCCCCCCCCCCCGTAAGTTCAAAGTTTTGCCAAGTCATTACTATGAAGACAATTTAGTTGTTGGCCTGCGCTTGTTTTTCCCCCACTATTAGATTGTTCGTCTTGTATTTGTCGACTTTATTCAAGTTTAAAAGGCTGTGCCAGTCTTGAATAAAAGTACTCTGTGTTAACACACTCGGCCTCCGATGTTTGCTCCACGCGAGCTTCAATTTCAAACTTCGTCTGCTTCCTGTCACGGCAAACCACGTGAATTTATTCGACTATAGCAATGCCGAAAGAAAAGCGACGGCAGGTAAGAAATTTCAGTTTCAGTTATCGCAAATGTGAGCGCAAAATTGATGGTTTTAATTTCATATGAGGAAAGGTTCAACATGGCTGCAATGGCGACTTGCTCATCACAGATCACTCTGTAAGGCATCAGTGGCATCTCACAGGGTACCGATACTGCTGTTAGTATCAGGATCTGTATATCACAGCTGTACTGTGCTGTCACACATACGATGGGCCAGTGGTGTAGTTGCTAGTTCCATCGGTGTGATAACTTTTTCTGCGTTGTAGTTGGGAAATGATTTTGCCGCGGACAATTTTTTTTCCCCGCGGGAAAATGGACTCGCTGAGGCGTGAGAGAGGCACAAGCGATGCCAGTGTTTCTTCTTCCATCATCATTTTGTTGCTGTTGTTGTTTGTTTGTTTGTTTGTTTTTATCAGGATAAGGATAAATACGTTGCTGGAACCTTCTTAGGTTATAAAGCTGCAACGGAAAAGAGAGAGTAGCCCATATTCTTAGTTCTTTAATAAAGCCCACTTCAGGTAAATAAAACTTATTTTAAAATTTGGTGTGTCTACATTTCAAACCACTCTGACCCAATGAAACTAATGCGCCAGTGGCCATCCCAGTGTACAGCTCAAAGGGACCCTGTTGCAGCGCTGCATCCACCTATACTAATCCAAGTGCAAAGGTGTGGCAGCATGGTGTCTCTGCTGATTGCTGCAGAGAACAATGCCACAAAGCCTGTGTGGATGAAGTGGGAAGGGTAGGGGTGGTAATGGGCTCTCATCTTACGAATTCAGGAGAGCAGTATTGGTCAAGCAATCTGAGTGGCACTCTCACAGATGCATCTTTTTTGGTGGGTGGAGTGTGTTGTGACCCTGTGGTTCTGGTTTTCCTATTAAGCCCATATTAAATTCAATTCATGGCAGGAGCTGGTTAGGGCTGAAAAGTGCCTGAAACAAATGGCACTATATAAAGGGTTATATCACGGCTATGATCCCATCAAAGACAAGATCTAACACAATCAAGGTTTTCAAAACAGTGTTGGGAGGTCCTTGGGGGTTGGGCTTTTTTTCTGGATTGAAATCACTTATTCAGCAACCTCACTACTCCTCAGATGGCATCAACAGCAATGGGGTTGATGTTGGCTTGGCTATTTTTCAGCTCTGGCTGAGTTTCACATATCATCTTAGTGAAGACTGTGCAGAAGCATCTTGAAACGTTATGTAATCCTCCTGTCAGTGAGATCTTCACAAATCTTTTTTTTTTTTTTTTTTTTTTTTTTTTAGTAACATGTTTGTTCATCTAAATGCAGGGCATTCACTAGAACTAACCCAGAAATGTTCCCTGGGACTAGATCTGACTAGAATGATGAGGGATGGATTGAGGTGTGTGTTGCAGAAACCATAGATATCCACCCTTACAGACAGCATTCTAGAAGACCATCCCTGGCAGACAGTGAGCTAACTTAAAACTGCCTGGGAGACAAGACTAATTACATGTTACATCCATCTCTGCCAAGCCAAGAGCAACATGTTGGATCAGTTAGACAAAAAGTTGGATCTACATATTAGAGAAGGAAGAATTTTGTATATATGCACACATCGCATTTTTCTCCATTGATCATTTGATGGCAGTGTATTCTGCTGACGATTTAACTTTGGTGGGAAATTTTTTTTTTAATTATTAAAAAACCTGTCAGTGATCAGATTTCTGTGTGCCTACCTTCCCCCTTGTTAAAGCATGTGGAACGTTTTCACAATTATACAGTGTCATGTTTATTCCCTTTTTCTCCAATCAGTAAGTTTACAAACTGTACATGTTATTATATAAATCAGCTATTGAACAAAACTGATAAAAATCTTAAACAAACAGCTATTGAACAAAACTGGAAAAAAATCTTAAATGAATGCTAGTGAAACCGCAAATAAAAAAAAAAAAGGTGGACAAATGAATCACAAGACAAAACATGATGCGTTTCAACCTCTTAGTCTTCTTCAGCAAGATACAAAACAATTAGGACAACGAAAATGAACGAGCAATCACTTATCTTCAGTCACTTCAGCACTAGATAGGCATTGAATAAGTGATTGCTCGTTCATTTTCGTTGTCGTAATTGTTTCGTATCTTACCTGAAAAAGACCCAAGAGGTTGAAACGTGTCATGTTTTGTCTTGTGATTCGTTTGTTCACGGTTTTTTTTTTCTGCGGTTTGCTAACATTTATCTAAGATTTGTTTAGATTTCCGCCGACAGTCGTCTCATTTTGCAACTAGACAAAACTTTAAGATTCAAAAATTAATTCCGAAGGTATGTTTGATCTTATTAGGAAATAAGTTCCAGTATTACACAAAATGTAAAATTTTCACAAGAAAGTCTGGAGGCATCCCACTGAAACAAACATTCAACTTAGCCGCTTCAGTACAGCAGTATTCTTTTATTGTGACAATAATGCCACAGCCAGGCTTGGCACTGATCAGGCTTTGTAATTTCTTCTTCATCTCACGCAGTTCTCTCCATTCCACTGGTAGAGGAGAGTAAACATGATGGTTGTTTCAAAAACTTACCATGGGCCGTTTCATCCCACAAGAAAAATGCTATCAGTTTGTAAGATTGATTAAGTTTTTATTGTGGGAAGAAATAACCCATGAAAGTTTTTTTTTTTTTTTTTCATAAACTTCCATCTGATCATCATATTCTGAATGAAAGATAATTTGAATAGCATTAAAAGTAAATGACGCTCTAAATTCTGTCTGAAAAAAAAATCCACCTTCACCTTAGAATGCTAGGATTTCAAAACAGTTGACATCCAAAGGGTCTAGTACACTGGGTTTGGAGTTTGTGCCTTTGATTGTTTCACTATGGGAATAAACACTGTCGTCATTTGTTTAAGTTGTTCACTGTATTATGTTGACTGGGATTGGGTTTTACTTTTAGCTTTGTCATCGGTTTGTCAACGGGGAAGGTTTTGTTCATCCCCCTGTTCGAACCTCTTGCCCCAGAGACTCCATTCCACTTTCCATCTGCTTAAATACAATTCAGTGGTAAAAAAAAAAATCACCTGATGGTCTGTTCAGAGAAATGGCTAAGCGCACAGACAGACACTTATACGCACATGCATACATACAGGCCCACACGCATGTTTGAATGTACTCATGCGCACACACGCACGCACAAACACACACACACACACACACACACACACACACACACACACACACACACACACACACACACACACTCTCTCACACACACACACTCTCTCTCTCTCACACACACACACACACACACACACACACACACACACACACACACACTTGCATACTGGGAGACATGTGTGTGAACATTCTATTTAACTGTTCGTCAGAAAAATGTTTCAAGCTAGTGACAGTTTCTGGCTGGTAGAGGATGTTCCTTGAATAGTTTTTACTGGACTGGCTGGAGTGGATTTTATGCTGTTGGATGTTGTGCAAGTCAGAAAGAGAAATCCTTTTTGAGTTTTATTCGGTTTGCGCATGCAGACAGGAAAGAAAGAAAGAAACTAGATCACTGTAGATCACTTACAAAGGCTGAATGGTGCTTGGCTGAAACCTGTGCTCAATAAGTGTTAGGCGTATATAGGTTAGTAGAGTCTAACAAGTTGCTAAAACTAAAAGCTGTGTTGTTTATATAAATGATATATCATCTGAACTTCAGACCCCAGCTGAGGACACAGTGAGACAGAAACGACCACGACAGCAGTCTGGCTACTACACTTCTTTGCTGGGTGGAGAAAAGTCCAGAAGGAGGTGAGAAATAATATGAAACAGTTATATTTCTGTGTCTTGGAGGGGTCAGGCAGTGAAGATGCTCATGGATTAGCCATTGCTGGGCAAAGTTTTTTCTGCAACACAATCCAGATGGAATGAGTTTTATATGACTCATACTTTCTGAAAGGGCAAATCCTGATTATCCCTAGCCCCATGATGTGAGCTCTACAGGATCCATACCTTGTAAAGAGGCATTCAAGTGATTGTTTCTGTTACCATTGTGTCGGTACCACAGGACTCAAATTTTCTGGAGAAAAAATTTTTTTTAATTATCCCTGCGGTAATAACATGGGCCCGACAGGACTCATATTATCTAAAGAGCCATTTAATTGATTCTGCCGCATTACTGTGGGTACTTCAGGATCCATGGTTTCTAAACACATTCAAATTATTTCTGTCCCAATGATGTGGGTTCTACAGAACCATACTCTTTTTTTTAAAAAGACCTGAGCAATCAAGGGGATTACTCTGGTTCTAAGAGTACTCCCTCTATTCTACAGTGATCACCACTCAGTGCATTCACTGTTAACAGTGCTGAATTACTCCACATTGTCCACCAGCAATTGATGTGACCTGTGGTCTCAGTAGGCTGAATGAGCTTAGTCAACATGAAATCACTGCAAATGACTAGGGCCAATGTAGGGTGTTACATCGCTGCAGATGGTGAATTTCCTGTGCATGTGAAAGACTGATGGAAACTTTTCAGCACTGCTGGGAAAAAAACTGGTAGTGTCAGAATCAGATGAATCACCTTGGTTGTTCTTTCAAAATATTGATCCTGCTGGACCCATATAGTCTAGACTCTATAAACAGTGTGCCATGATTGCTTGTTGTTGACACTGTCATCAAATAAGGCTTTTGCCTTTAAAGCCTGATGGCTCTTTCAGTCTTTGTATGTCTGACACATCAGAAACTGTTAACTAGAGGATAGGTACAACGGGCTGTCTGGAACTAGAGGATGGGTATAATGGGCTGTCTGGAACTAGAGGATGGGTATAATGGGCTGTCTGGAACTAGAGGATAGGTATAATGGGCTGTCTGGAACTAGAGGATAGGTATAATGGGCTGTCTGGAACTAGAGGATGGGTATAATGGGCTGCCTGGAACTAGAGGATAGGTATAATGGGCTGCCTGGAACTAGAGGATGGGTATAATGGGCTGTCTGGAACTAGAGGATAGGTATAATGGGCTGCCTGGAACTAGAGGATAGGTATAATGGGCTGTCAGATCTACCAGCTCAGTGTTGACAGTCATTCCTGATCTCACAGCTCTCCCTGATCTCCCGGCATAAATGTCTGCTCCAGGACTCTGCATGTGACCAGATCATAACACAACCTTGACGCTGTCGATAAAAGCAGAATGTATTTATGCATTTCTTTTTCTTTTTCTTTTTTTTTCTTTTTTATCTGAGATTGGGAACAGTTCACCTGCTTTTTAAATTCAGTGAAAATGAAAGATAGGCAGTATGAAGGAGCATGCTTGATTGGGAGGTATGACAATGACGACCTTTGCAGGCATTTTAAAGCCAGTGGTGCATGTGAATGCATGAGCGTCCTTGAGAATGCATTAATTTAACAAGTGCACATCAACACGCTTACATGAATGAGCACACACACACACATGCAACTACACTTACATACACATGAGCATGTGCACACACACACACGCACACACACAAACTATATACGCATTCACACACACACACAACACACACATACACACACACACACACACACACACACACACACACACACACACACACACACACACACATGTGTAATGTGTTACATATGCTATTTATTTTCTTTATACCCTGTATGGTTTATGTGTAATTTATTTTCCTTATACCCCTGGGAGAGAGAGGAGGGTAGGGGGGCATTGGAATAAAAACTGAATGTAAAGCTGTTTTCCCCAGCAGAAACAAGAACACAAAGACAGACAACCGGCCCCACATGACAAAGGCTTCGTCAGCAAGCCATGACAAGCCCACAGCCACCGTGCCAGCAGAAGAGAAGAGTGATGATGATGTGTCTACTGCCCAGGGTTCAGCAACACCACCAGCTCCTGGCCTGTTGTCCAAACCGACTCATCGTCCTGCCCAGCAAAGAGCTGTGAGGGTGCAGTGCCAGTGGAGGGTCAAGCGGAGTCTGAAGGGGACAGGCAGAGAGACAAGGTTCCGATCTTTTTTTTTTTTTGAATAGTTGGGCAATTGTTCTTTTTTCAGTTTTAATGTATTTTATTGATTAGGATGGTTGCTTATCCATTCATTTATGTGTGTGTATATTTGTGTGTGTTTACATGCATTCTTGATTTGAAAAAAAAAAATTCATTTGAAGTGATATTTGAGAGAAAAAATAATGAAGATTGATAGTGAAGAAAGTGAAGGTGAAAATAGTGAAGATGAATAGTGAAAATGGTGAAGAGAGAAAGCGTTTTTTGTTTGTTTTTTGGTTTTGGTTTTTGAATGACTGTCTTCAGACTCAAACCCTGAACTAAAATTTGCTGGTGAAGAAGAGAAGACTGGCTGAGATGACCATGGATTTTGTGTCTGAAGAATCCAAAGGCAAGAGTCCAGTGAGTGCAGTGAGAAAATGTGCCACTGGACTCAAAGCTTGGGGGGAAAGCTGTCTGAGACCAAGTGGACTACATGAACAGTTAAAGATTGATGGAAAGCACACAGATGAAAATGATACCAGTGGACAACATGAACAGTTAAAGACAACATGAACAGTTAAAGATTGATGGAAAGCACACACAGATGAAAATGATACCAGTGGGATTCCCTATTTCTGGGAATCCCAGATGCATCCTGTATGCATTAGAAGTAAGGGTGGGGGGGGGGGAGTTACGAATTTTTGGACAACATGAACAGAGGGGGTCCTCGAATGCGTCTGAATTGAAATGAATGGGTTCAGTGACACACTAAATCTCCACCAACAATGTAATGTCTTCTCAGCCGTCTTCTGCTTTGTGTATTGGTCACACCAGTGAAGAAAGCAAGAAATTCCAGTTAAATATCAGATATTTTCATGGTTTATTCATGTGACGAGAAAGAGAGAGTTGAGTGTACTTTTCGTCTCTGTGAATGTATGCATGTGTGTGTGTGAGAGAGAGAGAGAGAGAGAGAGAGAGAGTGTGTAAGTAATGTCGTAGATGTCCTTACTAAAAGGAAACTAAGTATAGAAAGCAGTAGAAACAATTGCACATAAAGTGACAGTGTAGGGAGTTAGGGACCCTGTCAAATTTTGACCCATGAGTGCCAGGATCCTTTGTAGAATTGTTATTCTGTGGGTCCTAGGACCTTTCATGAACAACGACGTGGGGAGCCCTGTACCTGTCTGTGGAATGGAGTGTGAGAGAAAGATTGAGATTGTATTAAATGCCTATGTGTTACTGTGCACAATATCTTGGAAAATTGTTAGGATACAAATGCAAATTTCATTTGCTGAGCTCCTCAGTTAGTAGGACTAATGACATTTTGTACACTGTGAAGACTTTGATGTAGTCTTTCTTGATGAGTGTGAGCTTAGTGTGTCAGTGCTGAGCTTTAGGCAGTGAGACCAAGGAGCCAACCAGCTCTAAGCCTGGGTAGCGGAGGCAGCCTGACATTTTTTCAGCTAGACTGACTAGATGCTTGGGAAATGCCACATGTCTGGTTGGTTGCAGAAACTGGCACACTTAAAATGAAACTTAAATAAAACTCTCATGACTCATCACGCTGACACAGAGTTTAGTGATATAAAATGTCCCTGGAGTAACCTGTGCTTTCTCATGTCTTGGATTCACTGGGCAGGTGTTTGTGTGCTGTGTTGCATCTGTCAGTCTGTACAGTGTACAATATTATGACTGTTTGGGGAGATTTTCATATCGCCATTGTCAATTGAAACCGTGTGAATCTTACTTCACCCTACACAATTTCTAGGCACAGTGGGCTAGCACACAAACTTAAATCACAACCTTAGCATGTGTCTGTGTGCAAAATCGCTCATTACGTAAGTTTTTTTATGGGTATGTAATGACGCAGGTTGATAAGCTAGAATTTGGTGTTATGCCCTTACACTGGAAAAAAATCTTCAGGCAGAGGCACTGGTCCCAACACTCATCGATAGAGTGTGTGTGTCTGTGTGTGCATGTGTGTGTGTGTGTGTGTGTGTGTGTGTGTGTGTGTGTGTGTGTGTGTGTGTGCAAGTGTGTGTGTGTGTGTGTGTGTGTGTGTGTGTGTTGATTGCAGCAAAGGGAGAAGGATTTGAGAATGTAGTGATGGAAGACTGGGGGGGTGGCAGTGGTGAGGGGGCATATTGGCACATGTACGCAGGCGAGTACAAAGACATGAGTGTGTTTGCATATATAAAGAAATAAAGATTAAATACAGTGTCATACAACACGGGAAGAATGTATATTTCGCAAATATGGTGTGTGTATGTACACACCGACTTGAAACATGTGGCCATTGATTTGCTATTGGCTCCTTGCAGATGACGCCAGCAGTGAGGGCAGTGGTGAAGGACCTGCCACCCCCCTCTCCCTCCCTCCTCTCGCAGCTTTGCCAGGGAATGGCCATTCCCTCTCCATGGCAAGAGGAGCAGGTGGAGGTGACGGAGGAGAAGGGTCAGATGACCATCACAGGCTCCATGGAGCAGGTGTTGCAGGTGCTGCAGACCTTGAACCAGGTAAAGCCTTCATCCTGATGGGGATGTCTTTTTGCTGGATTCCATCACACTGTAGCATTCCTGGCAATGAAATGGCAGATAAATTAGCTAGAGATGGTGCATTAAGGAAAACACCTGAGAGTAATTTAAAACTTGATGTTCAAGAAATTAATTCATTATTAGAAAAATGCCTGAACAGTGAACACCTTCCAGAAGAGTATGGAATCTTCTCATGTCCACAATATTTGTCATCTTTAATATGCAAACTTCACTTGAACTCATGGAAAACCAAATTTTCCCAAAAGTAGCATGCAATTTTTCAAGTCTTCTATCAGTGGACCATATTCTTTTTCATTGTTCAGTATTAACTTCATTATATAAAGAATCGAACGTGGATGTGAAGGTATTTTAACGACCAATCTGTCGTCCCTGCCCAATTTGTGTCGCCCGGCAACAGATTGGGCCTCAACACCAGAACAAATCTGTCGCCCATTCTAAGTTTTTGAGGGTGACAGATTGGGTCACACTTCACTGTCCAATCTGTCGCCCCTTGGCCAATTTGTCGCCAACTTACCTTGCTCTCAATAAGTTGATGTTGGGCCATAGTTTCTCTCATTCCCACACTTTCTCTCACTTTAGGAGAAAGTGTGGGGGGCTCACTTTCTCTCACTTAAGAAGAAAGTGCGGGATCGAGAGAAAGTGTGGTCCTTCCCCTTTGCACTTTCTCCCATGTGAGAGAAAGTATGAGGGCGCCCCCACACTTTCTTTGATTGTGAGAGAAAGTGTGGGAAGTGCCCCATATTTTTGTTTATTTATTTATTTTCAATTTCGTTGTTAGTTTCTTGTCTTTCCTTAACATCAAACTAAGAGCCAAATGATGATAAAATCTTATAAAAAGTGAAAAATCAAACGTGCAAGTGTCAAGTAGTTATTTAATCAACTAGTTATCAAATCCAAATAATCTAATTCATGCTGGAAAGTAGGCAAACACACAAAAAATGTTGCTTATGTTATTTTGGTAAGTTTATATGGACATGGTATTAAACATTGGCCATAAACGTTACCTGTCCAATACTCTCTCTATCGAATGGTTTGACCATGAAGTAGTTCAGTTTATTGTAAAATCCAAATGTTCACTACTTAGGCTGCATCTGCTCTAATGGTAATTTTTATAAGATTCACAACCTAGATAACTACTGGTCAGTGCCAAAACCAGTGGTCAGCTTCATGAAAATTTCATGTTTTCACTATTTCACTGCATATTGGTGTGTTATAAACGCTTCTGTACAGTTTACAATACAGATGTCTGGTGGTCAACAAGATTGACCAGTGGTCAGTTTCATGTAAATTTAATATTTTCCTGAGTTCACTCCATATTGATTGTGTTTAATGCTTTCTTTCTTAATGTAGAAGACCAGTGGTCTGCAAGAAAGACTATTGTCAGTTTTATGTCAATTTCATATTTTCACTATCTCATTCTCTATTGAACGTATAAACGTAAACTCTTCTTCCATAAGCAACTATCATCTCACACACACACACACACACACACACACACACACACACACACACACACACACACACACACACACACACACTCACATACACACACACACACACACACACACACACACACACATACACACACACACACACACACACACACACACACACACACACACACACACACACACACACACACACACACACACACACACACACACACACACACACACACACCACACACACACACACACACACACACACACCATAATCATATTTTTTTGATTGCAGAAGACTGAAAACCTATTTACCATTTTTTAAGAAAAGACTTCGAAGAAGGTTTTACGAAAAGCTCTTTTAATGAGTGACATTGTTTCAGGGACTTGTTCAATGTTCCATTTTTACTTTTCTTGAACGGTGGTCATTTTTTCTTTTCATGTTTGAATGTATTTTCACGTCATTTTTGTTATTGACGTGGGCCTGTATTCACATCGGGATAGCGTTGGGCCAATAGAATTTAACAGGATTTTGGAAGAGCTTCTACGCTGGCATGATGCCAGTTCCATGCTATCTCAATGTAAATACAGACTCTGAGTGTTTTTATAGTGTTTTTATTTCTAGACTAAGAAAACGTGTGCAAGAGGTGCCTGCCAGAAGTGACTGTCACAAAAGGAATTGGTACAGTAAACCTTCACACCCAAATTAGAAGAGAATTGGCCCAATACCCTGGAGTTACAGGGGCGCGATTCTTTATTACCCCGCCACAGAGTAGAGACACTCCAACTTCAAAAGTAGTTCGCTGTGACGCTGTGTTTTTCTATCCGCTCAAATATTCCCTCTTCAGTCATGATGTCTTCCCTATAAGGTCTATCCATCAAAATATGCAATACCCGGGCCCAATCTGACACTGGGTGACAGATTGGTCCTGGTTTGAAGACCAGTCTGTCACCAGGTGACAAATTGGGCAGGGGGCGACAGATTGGTCATTAACAACGGTACATGATTCTGTCAAAACAATAACCTACAAACCAGAAATTGTGCAAACAGCAAAGGTGCTTTCCATGCATCAAATTAATAGATTTTTATAATCGTCCCCTTCCCCTTGCTCCTTTTTTTTTTTTCTTTTTAAGTCTTAATATCACCATGTGTGAATATCACCATGTGTGAACAGACTCTAAAGTAAAGAACTCACTCACTCACTCATCCTGATAGACATGACTGACTGGGCTCATGGGATCCTAGAACCTCCCCAGGTGAAGGGAAGAGTAGAGGGTGAAGCGCAACTCTCGTTCCAGGGTTTAGAGTTCAATTCCCACTTCAAATGAGCAGATTGGAAGAGAATTTCTCTTCGTAGTTTAAATCTGTACAGACTCAGTCCTAGGCCTTTGGATGAGACTTAAAACTGAGATGTTGTGCATGAATACTCGCATGGAAATTCCTATACGTTAAAGTCACATCATCGTCTGGAGAAGAGTAACCCATCATGTTCCAGTTGTATGGAGGATATGAAAGCACAGCAGGTGCGCTCTGATGTGTGGACATCTGGCCTGATGAGGGAATGTGGCTTTCTTTATGAATGGTGGATTATAGAATTGGTTGCATATAGATCTTGGCAACAGTAAACTTTGATGTTTTACGGATGGATTGAAGTGGAGAGAGAGAGGGAATCTCTCAGACATGGTGGGATTTTTTTTTTTTTGACACCTCAAAGTTTTGTAGAATCTTTTCGAAATGGGAAGAAAATCTGGCAAAGGTCACCCAAATCTTTATGCTGATTTTCACTGTTCAGCCATTTTTATTTTAACCCTGAGGTCTGCAGTGGCTCAGCCGGTTCACCTGCACTTACAATGTTGAAGGCACAGTCTTCATTTATCTCGTGTACGGACAGTTGTTCTTTCTCTATACATGTTGCAGAACCATCTTAGAACAGCCACAGCTAGCTGTCTTAATCATTAACATCATTCTCTGCTCAGTTTCCTGTTGTCAGCTGAAGAAGTTGTCACTTGGAAGACCAGTGAGGCAGCTGCAGTGTTTCATTTGGGCTGTTCCACAAAGATATCTGCTGCTGATTTGTCAACACAAAACTAAAACAAAATTGTTTTAATGTTGAAAACAAGTAATCACAATCTCAAAAACTGTTTGTCACTTTGTGCTGAAAATAAAGTTCACTGCGGCTGAACAGTGAAAATAAGCATACAAAATTGGGGTCCATCTAATAAGTTTTGCCGAAAATCCTTGAAAATAGCTATTACAGAGATAGGTTACTGACTGTTCATGAAGAAGGAAGAAGGACTATACTAATTTGGGTTACTGACTTTACGTAAAGAAGGACCATACTAATTTGTTGTTGTTGTTGGGGATATCAGGGAGTTTTTTGTTTCGTTTTTGTTTGTCTTTTTTTTTGAAGTAATGTTTTGAAATGTGTTCATTAGTCTGTAGCAGGTAACCTTATAATCAACCAAGGCAGGAAATGACATGTCCAGCCAAACCTTCCTAAAGGAAGTCACAGGGAAATTTGCACTGCAGACAAGAGTAGGTGATTTATACAGAACACTGATCTTGTGATTTGGTATATAGGCAACCCCATCTGTACCAGAACACTTGGTTATTTCCAGAAGCCTTTATAAGTGCCACTTAGTTCAAAAATGAGAAAGAACTCTTATCTCCTTTGGTCACACACTCATGACTGAATCAAGCAAATGCGCAAATGCTCCAAACAGTAGAGGCAAAAGCAAGATATGGAAACACTCCTTTGGAAAATAAAATGAATTATGCATTTTGCTTCTGTTCTGAGCAAAAACGTATGACTTCCACATATAGACAAATACCTTGTTTCACCATCATTTTTCTTATTTTCCCAGTCTTTCACTTTTTTTGCGTAGTACATCTGAAGTCAGTATCTTTTAAAGTGTTTAGCTGGCAAAGGGATGTGTGTTGACGCAATACTGCTATTTTGTACCATACCAATTATTAAATGCTCTCATACCAGTAAACTTTTCTTGGTATGATTACTGCTGTACTGCAGACTATAGTCTGAAAATTTGTTTTTGTGGTATTCCTTCAAATTTTTTTTTTTTCAAATTGTGGGATGCCCTCCACATATACTTACAATCAACTGTTTTTTTTGAAATATTCTTGAAAACCACTGCTACTTGAATGTTCTCTACCAACGACTGTTTGAGCAATGCCGGATCACTGTCAGTACTTTGTGGATAAAAGATGCTTCAAATGCTGACTGAAAAGAGACCCATGATGGAATGTGTAGTAAAGTACACAAAGGGGAACACGCTGTGAGTACATAATGTTACAGCAGGTAAGGTGTACAAGTGGGCCTGCTGTATAGTCGGAAGCTAAAACTGATCCCCAGTAAAGTTGGAGATATCTCCGATGATAGGAACATCTTTGAGAAATAATTGAATAAAGACCCATCCCTTTCAAGTCTAAGATTTCCTTGAAAATCAGTCACATTATCAGTCACATTCTGTCTGCTGAATTGGCCTTGCTGTAAAGACTCTACCCCACCCCCACCCCACCCTTTTTTTTTTTTTTTGGAACAGTTTTCTGATTGTCTCCTCAATATGTTTATATCTCAACAAAGATTCTGTCCATTTAAAGACTTGTTTGTGCTAAATTTCTTCCAAACTAAGGATATCTTTCAAACCCCATTTTAAGTGTTTGTTGGGATCATTGTTAAGAGATACCATTGTAAAAGACAAAAAGAGACACCCCCCCCCATCCAAGTAAACTTTTAAAAATGTTCACAGAATATATTTTGTTGTCTTCAAGAAAGAACACACACACACATACACACACATGCAACACACACGCACACACATGCACAGACACATACACACACACATACACACACACACATACACACATGCTCGCTCGCTCACTCATGTGTACACATGTGCACACACACACACACACACATTCACACACACACACACACACACACACACACACACACACACACACACACACACACACACACACACACACACACACACACACACACACACACACACACTCACACTCACACTCACTCACTCTCACATTTATTCATTTCTGAAATAGCTAACATTTTTTTTTTTCGGGGGGGGGGGGGGGGGGGGGGTGGGGGTTTGAGGATGGAGAATTCATGTGTTTGTATTTAATCTGACTTATTGTCATTCCCATCTACTTCTCTTAAATGTTCTCTCATCACACCTGGACAAGTCATAAAACATTATTGCCCTGTTTCCAAGTGATTGAAGCTCTTGCTGTAACTTTGTGCCTCTGTTACGTTATCCCACTGTGCAGATGAAGAGTATGATGAAAGGGGAGGCTAGCCTATCAGGGGAGTTGTCCCTTCCTCAAAAAGGAAATGACTGTGGACAGTGTGGAGGGTGATGACAACATGGCATCAGTCTCTTCTGCAGAACCAGCGGCTGTGGCAACTCAGCAGGGTCAGTATGCGCCAGTAGTGAAGAGGATGTACATGGTGGCAATGGAAATAACAATGTTTACTGTTAAATGGTCCAGTTGAAGATTTCTTCTCCCCTCCCCTCCCCCATCATCTCTCCCCTTGCCTCCATCACCCCACCCTCACTGCCTTTTTATATACTCATTTCCCCCTCCTCCCACTGTCCCTTTCCTTGTGTGACTCTATTTTTCTCTCTTTCATTGGCTCTTGTTTCTGTCTTTCTCTTTTGTATCTTCTCTGCCTAGGTCTCTTGTTTTGCCATTCTTCCTCTCACAATCCCCTGTTCCACCCCCCTCCCCACCCCTTCACCCTCATGTTCATCCTCCTCACCCCTTCCCACCTCTCTTCCTCTTGTCTCCTTTCCTGTCCCATCTTTGCTCTTCATCTCTGGGTTTTTTTTTCTTTTTCCCCAACCCTCCATCTTTCCTCCCCTCCCCCTTTCCACTCCCACAATCATAGCCTCCTTTTCATCTTCTACACAGTCCACCAGCTCAACTCCCTCCTCCTCCTCCTCCTCACCCCACACCCACCTTTCCCCACACACCCTTGTGCTCTCCTTTAGCTCTTTATCATTTTGGTTTTTTTGTTTTTGTTTGTCCCATCTTCTGTGCCACTTAAGTGGCATTGCACCCATGTTGCTCATTCTGAACCCCCCTCCCACAGCCACAGCCCGGCCCGTCACGGCACCAGCACAGTGGGCAATTCATAGGAGGCAGTCAGTGTCAAGCTGTCAAGAGGTAACCCACCAGAGGAAGCACTGCACTGCTGCCTGTCACGTTGGTGGAGTTCAGTGGTGCCTAGTTCTATCTAATCTATGCAGGACACCACCTACCAAGCCACTTGTACTGGGCACTTTACAGCACTTAGCTTTGCCGGGGGGTAACCATCCATCCCTGACGAAAACATATCACATATTCTGACTTGGTAATGTTTGTCAAGGACTCAGACAATAAGTGACAAGTGGGGAGAGTCAACGGGGCTAACTGTCATTATTAAGAATTTTTTAACAGTTTGAAGCACAGGCATGCTTGTGGACCAAAACGTTCAGAAGAATTTGGTCAGAACAGAAATGCAAGTCAGATTCAAGATTTCACTCATGTATCGTTACTCACGCTCACACAAGGGCTACATGGCAGAAAAGGGGTGCGATTTTGTATGATGAACACATGTCTCTCAAGAGTTGGTGAGAAGACACCAAATTAAACATGAGTGACATGAGTGCTGGGAGCAGAAGACATGAGTGTGACCGATGAAGCAGAAGACATGGGCATGATGACATAGGGTGGACTTATAACAGACAGTGTCTCAAGTGTCCCAAGGCTTTATGTGACATTCTGTTGCTCAAGAAAAGATCAAATCAAAACAAAGAACCCAGTTCAGAGTGTTTTATCTGATCAAAAAAGAAAGGAAATTGAAGTTTGCTGTTCACAACTATTCACATCTGGAAGAGGTTGACTTTGAAAAGAGGTCACTTTGGAGTAAATGTATTGGGAGGCTCAGATTAATGCATCTCTGTCCCATTCTTAATTTTGGGAATCCCGACTGGTAAGGCAAGAAACATGTCAAGTGGGAAGAAGGCACTTTCCTGGACAGGTGAGAATGACAGAAATGATGGTGCAGAAATAACAACCCTTTTTTTTTTTCAATACATCTCAATAGTAATGGAACTCTTAGAGAATGACACTGGAGATGTTTTCATTGAATTTTTCAGCATGTACCCACAGGAGAAGGATAATGGTTCTGTACCTAACAGTTGTCATTGTGTTTTAGAGTTGGCTCAGAAGGCGACAGCATATGCAGCCTGCAGTGGCGCAGATGAGGGAGCATCTGTGCAATCTGCCCCCCTCTCACTCGGACTCCTGCTGTCACCACCAGAGTGGCAGCCTTGGAGTGTTCCATGAACAGGGGTGACACTGATCCAGAAGATGAACTAGAAGGGGAGGACTCCATGAGAGAAAAGGGAACCCTCTCCTCTGTGTGTCACACTGGGCAGGCCTCAAAACCACACATACACTGAGTTCAGACCGCATGAACTGCTTTTAGAAGTGCCTCCTGTCTCGTTGGAAGAGGGGGAATCACTGATGAAAGACGCCATGACCAAAACCGTCTTTACTCCTGTTCCTTCCTGTATCACAGAAGATGATAAATCTGTGAAGAAATTGGCTGCCAGAGAAATTCTGGAGGACCTGTCTGGATCGGGCATTCACGCCGACTCTCCACAACAGGTCTAGCCTCGACAGCAGAGACAAGTTCCTCAGCTCAAAGTGAAGAGTCTCCTGGGAGGCCTCCCATTTCAGTGCTGTTTGTGGCCACTGTTCGCTGTGGGATATGCAACGCAGCCTGCATGAGCGAGGAGGAGATCAAGACGCATTTCCAAGGGGTGCATGATTCCTGGGGGATTCCCTTTTGTTGCGGAGTGTGCTGCCTGGCCTTTCCCTTCAAGCGCTCTCTGCTGACCCATCTCAAGACGGAGCACTGCTCACCTGATGAGACCTGTCTGGTGAGTGCAGGGTGGGGTGGGGAGAGGAGTGTGCAGATGGGGATGATCGTTAAAGATGCAGTGTGCGTGTGTGTGTGCATGCATGGGTGCACACGTGCATTCATGTGTGTGTGTGAGGAATGTCATAGTCAGAACTCACGTATCTAGTTTGTGGTGGTGGTTTCTTTTGAGGCATTTAAATTTAAAGATACTCTGACAGTGAGTGTGAGTATGTAGGAATGTCATAGTGAGAACTGATGTATGTAGTTTTCAGTGGTGGTTTTTGTTTGAGTCATTTTCATTAAAAGATACTTAGACAGCCACGTCAGATGAATTGTGGTGCCCACAAACTGATGTTGGATCCTGTGAGAAGTGCACAGAGCTTTTACTGTTTCTGTCTTAGGCTGGGGTGTATGTGTCTGACTATTTTTTCATGGCCCTGATACAGCAGTGAGCTGTACATTTTCATTCATCACTACTACATTTACCTGTACAGTTTAGAAAGTGGCTCTTCCGTTTGGGAAGTTTGAAAGAATGAAGTCTCCAGTCACAGTTAAACAAGTCAGAAAGATGAATTTGAAACTGTGGTGTGTGTGTGTGTGTAGGGGGAAGGGGGCAAAAAACTACAATGTAAGATGACAGAAAGTTGACTGCGCTTGTTGAAAAAAAAAAAATAGAAAGAGAAATATGGTCTTTCTGAGCAAGACAGAAAGAGAAGTCTGGTTCTATCAACTTGCAGATCATATAGGTGTGTAGAAAGAAGGCCCAATGTTAGTTATGTCATTTGATGAACTGGTCCTACAGATTTGAAACACAGAAGATGTGTGGAAAGAAGGTCCAGTATTGGTGTTACCATGTGATGCCTCATCAGTATTTGTTGTTTCTATATCTGTGAAAAAAAATTCAAATGTTGGCACAGTCTCTTGATGCGTTGTGGTGTGTTTGTGGTATTCAGATAGGTGGAAAGAGTTTTTCAGTGAGACACCAACTTCTGATGCATTGTCATTGATTGTTTTCAGATCTGTGGAAGGTAGTTCCTGTGTGGATGCTGTCTGCTGATGTGTTACTGTGATTTTCAGATCTCCGGAAAGAAGTTCCAGCATTAGCACCGTCTCTGGACATGCTTCCTTGTTGTTTTTTTCAGAGATGTGGAAAGGAATTCCAGTGTTAGGGCTATTTTTCTGATGCTGTCTTGTACAACAAAGTTTTCTGTGTTGACGCTGTCTTCAGATGTGTTATCGTTGTCTGAAGTTCCAGTGTTCGCACTGTCTTCTGATGCATTGTTGTTGTTTGCATTTTTCAGATCTGTGGAAAGAAATTCCAGTGTGCACGCTACCTCCTGACCCATCTCTTGAGACATGCAGGCGTGAAGAAGTTGAGTGTCCAATATGTGGGTGGCGCTTTTTTGAGCGCCACAAGCTGAAGTTTCACTTGGAGCTGCACAAGTCAGAGAGCGAGCGGCAGTTGCCATACAGTTGCCAGCTGTGCAATAAGAAATTTGTCAATCGGGCATCCTGGAGTGACCATTGCAATACTCATTCAGGCCACCGCCCATTCATCTGCGACATATGTGGGGCTAAATTTTCACACAGGTGTGTATGTTTGTGTGTTCTGTTAGGGTCTGTTGGATGTAAATGAACCATGTGCTTGAGGGTCTGATACAGGCCCATTGACAATGCATGGGCTAATCGTCAAATGAAAGGTCACTGATAGCAAGTGTTAACTGAAGAAAATGTTGACTCAGTAGGTTGATTTATATGCTTTTCTTAATGATGATTAAAATCCAGTCCAGAGTAGATTCCTCACAAGGTAAGGCTGATGTGCGCGTGTGTGTATGCGTGCATGCATGTCTGTTTCTTTTTGGTATGTGTGTGTCATCAGTTGCTCAGTGTCTGTTGGAGTGGTTTTAGAACAGGAAAGTAAGAAATGCAGAAGTGTGAATTGACCGACTCTGTGTGAATGTGTGTGTTGATGCGTATACGTTTGAGAGCTTATGTGCAAATGCATGTATACATATGAGTATGTGTACAAATTTGTATGTGCACTGATATGTATATGTTGCACAAGTTAAGAACAGCGCCAATTCCTCAAAGAAAACACATGAAAAACATGCCTCATGATAATGACTAAAAACAGCATGTTAGGAGCTTGTTTCTGCATGAAACGCTATTTCCAAACTTGCATGTGACACAGGCCTTAACAGTAAAGAAGACAAAACAAAACAAACACTTTGATTCATACGCCTTCGAATAAGACTATAAACCAAGGTTCCGTGTGTGAACGCACGCACATCTTGCACACACGTAAAATCCATCACACCCACTTTCAGAAGAGAAAGCCAGTTTGGCCGTAGGTATGGATGACATTTTACACATAGCATGCACCCTACATGAGAAATGGAAAGAATGAAGGAAATTGAGTGAGCAATATTGACTGGATGACACGGGAAACGACTGAATGATCGCTGGAAGGCAGCTCTTCAGTCGGCACTACCTAGGTGGGCAGCCCGTTGTGTAAACGAGAGTGTTTATTATATTATGTGTAAAGCGCTTAGAGTCCTAATCTTTAGAGAATAGGCGCTATGAAAATAACATTATTATTATGATTATGTAACAGGGTTGGGCTGCGTCGACACAAGCTGACCCATGAGACAGTCAAGCCTTTCCCCTGCCCTGTGTGTCCACGCAGCTTCACTGTCAAACCCAAACTGGATCAGCACATGATCACCCACACCGGGGTCTCCAAACATGTCTGCCCACTCTGCTCCAAGGTAAGGTGGTCTGTCAGTCAGGTCAGTGCCAAAAAAAGTGAATGTGTATGGAAGTAATTGCGAATGTGCACACAATGTGTGCATGTGTATATGTATGGGTGCGCGTGCAATGTGTGTGTGTGTGTGTGTGTGTGTGTGTGTGTGTGTGTGTGTGTGTGTGTGTGTGTGTGTGTGTGTGTGTGTGGATAGTTGTGGTGTGTGTGTGAATATCTTTACATAAGTCATAAGTAAAAGATAACATAAAACAAAATACTTAAAACCAGCAACTAACTAATCAATTAAAGTCAAAACGCATGAAAATAGTTAAAAAAAAATCCTTTGCTTCCCCCGACCTCCCCCCATCCCCACCATGTATTATCCCCCCCCCCCCCCCTTTTTCTCCTCCCCCGCAAATAAAGTTAATAAAAATGTTATAAGTATTTCCAATAGGGGTGCGTTCTAAATGTACAAAGAATTCATACGTTAAAGCTGGTGCCTCAAAAATGGCCCTGCACAGTATTTTGCTTCAATACTGGAATGGTTTTTTTTTCATATCACTACATAAAACAATATGATCTGGAGTAATTTTGTTTCCACATAAAGCAAACTACGTTTTTTTCATATTTTGTTTTAAATGCATTAAGTTTCCACCTGTACATTAATGAGAGTAATTTTTTTTATTACAGTTAAAAATTCTCTTTGATTCTTTTAATATCAAACTGTTCTTTATTGACGTAATCTACCATACTATATTCGAAAGCTTTCCAGATATGTGACTTCACTAAGTTACACTGTTCATGTACTGATAAGGGAAAATCAAACAGTTCTGAATCAAAACTATTTTTGGCTCCACGTTTAGCTGCCCTGTCTACTTTTTCATTATAATGAAAAGAACAATGTGAAGGAATCCAACAAAAAGCTACATGGGTTCCTCTTGCAATTAGCATGTGTATCATGCAGCTTATCTCTATGATCATTTCAGTCTTGTGTGCAATTGAAAAACTGTTAATGCCTGAAGAACTGATTTAGAATCAACACAGAACAGAATTTGAAATATTGTTTTTGGAAAGTTTAAAAGGTAATTTAAAGCCAGGTATTGCTGTTAATTCTGCTGTAAATATCGATTTATTAATTCCGATATAAAATGATTTCTCTACTCTTAAGTCTGGTATTAAGAATGCACAACCTGTTTGTTTACCAATGCACGAACCGTCTGTGTATATATTTTCAAATAATTTGAATAGTTGTTTTCAACATGACATTTGATATAGCTTGATAACAGATTTATGTTTTCATCTTTTTTATATGGTATGATCAATATCAAAATGTGCTTTATTCAGCTCCCAAGGTGGTATAGGAGAAAATAACGGTCTAATGGATAGTGCATTGTTATCGATTGAAACTCCAGAATCGGTAATACTTTTTGATGTGTAAGTTGCCAGTGTTTTTTGAGAAGCTATAGATTTAGCTCTTTTAGGAAAATCAGTATCTGACCTCATTTTTATTTCAGATGTAATGTGCGTTTTATTACTTGTACTCTTGATAACAAATTTACAACACGCTAACTCTCTGTATTCATCTAAGGGAAGCATCTGCGCTTCGTAATACGTACGAGAAGATGATGCATGCACCGGAAGGCCAAGTGCTAATTTCAATGCCTTGCATTCAATACTTTCAAGCTTTTTCAAACAGGTATTTAGGAGCGCTAAAGATTACCTCTTGGGCATATGTTATTTTCGACCTCATTAAAGATTTACACAGAGTTATTAATGTAGATGAATTCTGTCCCCATTTTTCTTTAGAAATAATTTTAAGGAAAATTAATTTAATGTTTTCCTCGCCTTTGTTAATAAGTATTCAATATGAGCGTTCCATGATAGTTTAGATGTAAAATGGACTCCTAGGAATTTAATTTCTGTTACGTATTTAAGAGAGAGTTTCGCCCAATGTAAAAACAGGCAGTTTATCTGGATTATACCACTATTGAAAAGAATTATATTTGTTTTTTTTCAATAGATAAGTTTAATCCATTTAACTTCATGTATTCTGCCATCCTATTTAATTCGTCTTGATAGATCTTTTTGATGAAATTATATCACGCTGTGGAGTTTTCTTTTTAAGAGCTACTTCCATCCACATGCATATGTCGTCTGCATATTGAGCGAGGACTACCTTTTTAGATAACTTATTTGGCAAATCATGCAATAGCAATGAAAAAAGAAGTGGAGCTAACACTGACCCTTGAGGGATTCCCATCGACAAAGTTCTACTGGTGGAATATGTTTTTCCTACTCTTGTTTGTATTACCCTATCTTTCAGAAAGCATTTTACATAATTGTATACATTTCCTGATAGTCAATATTTTTAAGTTTGTTTAATAGCTGTGAATGCCACACTTGATCGTAAGCCTGTGTTATGTCAAAAAATGTAGCCAGGACACATTTACGTCTTGCAAATTGTTTCTTTATATTTGTTGATAATTTCACTAATATTTCTGTAGTAGATCTCCCTTTACGAAAGCCAGCTTGATTAGTAGGAATGATGTCATTTTTTTCACACAGTAATGTGCTAGTCTGTTCAAAACAATTCTTTCTGATAATTTACAGACGTGTGATGTTAATGCTATAGGTCTGTAATTTTTAGGATCACTTGAAGACTTTCCTTGTTTATGAACTGGGACAACAATTGTCTGTTTCCATATTTTGGGCATGACACTACTGTTCCAGCAAGTACTTAACAGAGCATGAAGAAAAACTACAAGATTTTCAGGTAAATTCTTTAGCATCTGATTAGATATTGCATCTAACCCAACTGATGATTTCCTTAGTGGAATGGCTCTAATGGCTTCTTTTACTTCTTGTACAGTATAGGAGCATTAATGCTAATGCTGTTATCTGGTGGTGGATCATCATATGTTATATTACTTTCTTCTTTTTCTCTATAAGTTCGGTCAGAGTTTTTTAGACCCTCAGGGCGGCTGACATCAGCGAATAGGTTTACAAAAAATTCTGCTTTCTTCAGCAGTGGGTAGATTGTTATCTATTTTTTATGGATACTGTGGTGATGTCAGTCCATTTTTCATAGCTTTCAGTTCTCTTCCATACTTTTCCCATATCCTTACAATGTTTCACTTCAGTGTTACAAAAGTCATTCCAGTGTTGCAGTTTTGCATATTCTATTACATCATCACTTTCTTTACCCGTCTTTTTCATTTTTTCATGATTACTTGTAGATCTCTTTTTGCAATATATCTTAAATCTTTCTTTTTCTTGTGATTTGCGCGTTCACATTCCTTGTTCCACCACACATTTCCGTTATGTTTTTTAGATTTTGTGCTTTTTATTTTTGGGGATCGATTTATCTGCTGCTGTGAGAATAAATTTACAAAATTTATCATACTGATCGTCTACATTTTCTTCAGCAAAATAATCCAAATCTATGTTTTTAAGAGTATCTTTGAAAAGTGACCAATCTGCACACTTGTAATTATACTTTGGGATAACATCTTCTGTCTTTTCTTCTTCTGCTGCTATGTTATTTAAAGATATTATGACTGGAATATGATCTGATCCTAAAGAGTCATCTCCCGTTTCCCACACTGCGTTGACTACCAGTGATGGAGATACAAAAGTTAAATCGATGGCTGAGGGATTATGGCTAGATATATCTGGAATACGAGTTATGTTTCCGTTATTCAGTATGTAAAGAACAGAATCCGCAAGGTTATCTAACAAACGGTTATTAGAAATATAGGAACAACTCTTATCCCAGAAAGGGGCATGTGCATTAAAATCGCCCCCTATAACCCACCCACTTATCCGTTTGATCTTGGAACCCTTTCAACCATTCAGTGTCTTATTATCAGGACCTTTTGGAAGATAAATTGAAGCAACATTAAGAATCAAGATGAAGCAAACTTAACCATGGCTGCACAACATGACACAGAGGGAATATTATTAGATACTGGTGGAGTTCTTTCACAGAAGTCCAGGTCTTCATGTACGTAGATGGCTGTTTGCACTCTGTCTCCACATTGTTCGTAAACCGGAGGATGGTAAAATCCAGGTAGATGTGGTAATTTATCACAGCTCACATTTAAAGATTGTAGTAATAAAACATGAAACTTGTTTGTTACTAAATATTGATTTAAGTATGATAGATTTTTTGTTATAGAACGACAATTCCACTGTAAGAATGTAATGTTTGGCTTTTTATGTGCTTTCATTTATAAATCACAATAATTCATATCATTTGGACATTAACTATCTTAGATATGACTGTAGAAGAAAACAGAAAATCTTGATGATTGACAGTTAATAGCTGAGAGTCACAGTAGGACCAGTTTAGTAGAACCGAGGACGTGGAAAAGGCGGAGGTGAAGACCTGGGCAACTGTAACGAAAGGTTGCGGGTCTCCTCCGTGGCTTTTCCCAAAACATTCCATGCAGGTGTTTGCCCAGGGTCCTCGCGATGGTGCTCGCTCCTCTGGTCGTGGGGTGAACGCCGTCAGCTGTCAGGACTCTTCTGTCTTCCATCCTCAACTCGTTAAAGGAGACGAAAGTAATGTCGTGTTTCTGTCTGTAGTTTCTGTCTTGTCATTGCGTTGAACAGATCTCTCTTAATGTCTATTATTGTTTTATTTTTGACAGGAGCCACTTGACTCACCACGATCTTAGCTTTAGGAAATTGCGCTTTGGCCTCTTTGACGCATTTCTGCATTTCCGTACTGCATTTCTCCGGATCTTTCCCCTTCAAATCGTTTACTCCTACATGCAGAACGACACATTCGGGTTCAGGACTCAGAGATACTTTTGCCTCATTCAGAGCACGTGTGCAATGCTCAAACTGATAAGCGGTTCTTTGCCACCTGCAGACCGTATGACAGGCCAAGTCTCCGAGCATCAACCTTCTCATGATACTGTCATGTATCAGGAGGACACGAGGCAAGTCGCCACCAGATGTAGAAACAGAATGGGATACGTATTTCTTTTTGTTCTTTACGTCATCTTGTTTGACGTCATGATCCTTGCTTTGTTCTGTAATCGTTCCTGCTTCACATTTTTTACTTTCTTTCAGATCTTTTTCTTTGCTGAATTGTTTTCTTCCTTGCACTTGTTGTTGTTGATTTTTCGGGGGTAGCTTAGGGGGTGATCGAGGTGATCTTGCCGCTTCAGCGTAAGTGCCACAAGGCGTCATGGAACTCGTCGACGTTTGTGTTGATCTGTCGACAAGGTTGGGACTAGCAAACCGATCTGTATTTTCCGATTTGTTTTCCCTAAGCTAGCGATCAGATCGGTTTGCTCTCTCACGGTTCTTTCTAGTGAGGAGATCCTGTCTGCTAGCTTCTCGACCAAATTTTCTAATGTTTGATTACACTTACTTGGTTTTCTTCTACGTTGGTCACTTCACTGTCATTTTGGTTGTTCTTGTCAGTTTGAACTTGCCGCGCAGCTCGCTCCAGAACTTCTTTCTTCGAGCTTGTAGCTTCTTCCTGTTTTGGAGGGTTCTTACTTTCTTTCTTAGGAGTCGAGTTTGTGTGACGACTAACCATAGGCACGTAAGGTGACAATTGAGCTGCTTTAACCATAGGCACGTAAGGTGACAGTTGAGCTGCTTTAACCATAGGCACTTATGGTGACAGTTGATCTGCTTTAACCATAGGCACTTATGGTGACAGTTGAGCTGCTTTAACCATAGGCACTTATGGTGACAGTTGAGCTGCTTTAACCACCATAGGCACTTATGGTGACAATTGAGCTGCTTTAACCATAGGCACTTAAGGTGACAACTGAGCTGCTTTAACTATAGGCACTTATGGTGACGATTGAGCTGCTTTAACCAGAGGCACTGTGTGGTGACAATTGAGCTGCTTTAACCAGAGGCACTTATGGTGACAATTGAGCTGCTTTAACCAGAGGCACTTATGGTGACAGTTGAGTTGCTTTAACCATAGGCACTCATGGTGACAGTTGAGTTGCTTCCCCTGTTATGGTTCATCCTGTTTGGGAATGTGAAGCTTGAAAACACAATTTTTTGTGTGTGATTTTGATATAAAAATGGATTGAAAACACCCATATTGAAAGAAGAAAATTTTTCATTAGCTAGATCTTGCTGACAGGGGTTCTGATGAGTCTTTTTGGCCCCAAGAAAGTGATAGTAGTAGTGAAAGTGGTGAAGGAGATCATGCAAAACTGCGTCAGTGCTGGATTTTACTTCAGTAGGCAGCACAAGTGGACAGACTGACCATGGCAGGGCCAGGTCGGGCAAACAAGTAATACCACCACTAAACTCGGCATCCATTTTTCGTTAAGAACATCATATTTGGTGTTGATTGCACTATATTTTAGGCTGCGAGACAGGTTAGTTTACAATTGCTGGTTTTCTGACAGTTTCTTGGAGGCAGGGTCAGGATGTCAGGAAGATCAGGCAGAGGCAGTGCCAGTCACAACTGTATTTAACTGAAGTCCTATGCATGAAGGCATGCTTTAAAAAAATCTTTCAAGCATATCATATCTCATTCCGCCTTTTGGAAGAGTAGGCCATTGTATGCTGGTGGAAATGGATCACACGAATATGAACTCACGCTATATGGTGAATCAGAATGTTCAGAGTTATGAAGTTAGCTGCCCTAACGAGCAGAAGAACTACAAAGCCACTGTTTGATGACATGAGAAGATGGGATGTGGTTCACAGGTGAACCCGTGAATTGTGGTAAGGATCCATGCTGTGGATCCAAATTAAAATGGCAAGAGCCAGCATCAGTTCAGCATGGAAATTTTTTCTGTAAACATGAACACTATAGATTTTTTCTTCTGTGACCATGAACACTATGGAAAAATACTTCCTGTAAACATGAACAGTGTGGAAAAATTTTCTTGTTAGCATGAACAGTAAGGAAAAAATGTTCCTGTAAACATGAACACTGTGGGACATTTTTCCCTGTAACCATGAACACTGTAGTAAAAATGTTCCTGTAAACATGAACACTGTAGGAAAATTTTTCCAGACAACATGAACACTGTGAACTTTTAGTTTAAGTTCCATGTTGTTTATAGCCCAGCTGAGCACAGGGGGGGGGGGGGGGGGGGGGGGTACATCACATTAGTACAGAAGTGTTTAGTTTCAGTTCAGCGTTATTGACAGCCCAGCTGAGCACAGGGGGGGGGGGGGGGGGGGGGTACATCACATTAGTACAGAGAAGTGTTTAGTTTCAGTTCAGCGTTATTGACAGCCCAGCTGAACACAGGGGGGGGGGGGGGGGGGGGGGGGGTACATCACATTAGTACAGAAGTGTTTAGTTTCAGTTCAGCATTATTGACAGCCCAGCTGAGCACAGGTCAACATGGATGACAAAGCGAAGTTACTGTTTGATAATACGGATTTATCTACATCCATCTCTGCTGAGCTTAGGGTGCTTGCAGAACCAAAAACAGTGGGAAGAAAAGTCTATGTTCACATGCCTGTGCACCCCTACCAAACGCACATAAATATAATAGCACATCAGACTTCCACCTCCCCGCTCACTTCATCATACCTGATCCTCCCTCACTTCAACAGCAAACATGCATGCATGCAGACAAACATAAGCGTGTGCGCGCACATTCATTAGTACACAAGCACACCAGAGATTTTCATGGTAGGAGAAGTGACAATGACATGAAGGTACTAGAACTGTGTCCAGGCAGGGAAGAAAAAAAGCGTTTTGATTACAATTGAGGTTTTAGCCCGAGTTCTGAAAATAGCAAGAGACGGAGCAGGACAGACAGGAAATGAAGTTTGTTGACACAAAACAGGTTCAAGGTAAGTCAAAGTATGCAGACTTGAAGACTTACTATATATAGATATTTTGGTTTAGATATGTAAAAGATGCATGTATGTCTGAAGAACGGAGAGAATGTGACAGGATATACAGATGAACAAGTTCAGATAACAAGGTGGTGCTTTGCCAGTCACAACATTGTGGCAATGCATGCAAATCTTGTATAGCGCTGAACTATGGCAGTCGTTTTAACAGCACTCTTTAAACACATGCACTGTGAGAAGCATGCTGATTCTTCACAAGCAGGGGACTGCGATCAGAGCAGACTTAATTTCTTGATCAGATTCATGTTTACCCCCCATTCCTACCCCAAACACCCTTTTTTTTTTTAAACAAATCTACATTTTGACAGTGAGAGAGTCCTGTTAAGTGATATGTCATATGTACCCCTGTGGTGTGCTTGGTTATAAACATCTAGAAATGAGACTCTCAAAGTCACGGTGATTGTGTCCACGATAATAGATGTTCTTCCATTACCAGGTTATATCATATATATATGATAACTGTTGAAACAAAGCCATTTTTTTAATACAAATTTATGGAATGTAAATGTACACGTTGCTTTGTGTGTGTGTGTGTGTGTTTTTAGTCATGTGTGTAAGCAGTTAATTATTTTCTTTTGGTATCTTCACTTTCTGCATCGTGAATTGCTTATCAAGAGAGACTACAAAAGGGTCTTCAAAATTGCTGAGATTCTATATTTGGGGGTGGGGGGGGGGGGGGGGGGGGGGGGGGGGGGTCACCCCGGTATCCTGTACCTGCTGAGCGCTATCCCTGAACCACACCAGGGCATGGATAGCCTGTGGACACGGCCTTTTTTTTCAAAGATTTTTCAAGTGTGCTTTTTTCCAACCTGTGACTTGCTCTCGGAAAGTAAAGAAAAAAAAAAATCATTAAAACATTAAAGTATGCCTGTTGACATTATTTTTCCCCCATGTGTCACATTGAACCTTTTTTCCTGTGTAATTTTTGGCCTGTTTAGGTCAAGAGGGAGATCCAGGATCCATGTGACTATGGCAGAGGTCTGCACTCCCCCCAAGTGCTTTTCTTGTTTAAACCTGCTTCAAAATAGTTAAAGTACTAGTGTGACTGGTGCATGAAGATTTTGTTTGTTTTGATGACAGGACTGGCCATTGTTGGATATGGTGACAGTCCAAATATGGCTCCTTGTGGTCAGCTATAAATGAGAATGAATGCTTTTTTCTCTCAACCAGTATCTAAGGAAAGAACCTTGTCTTTCCTGTTAACTGCCTCCACAACAGAATGATGTAACTTGCCTTTCTAAAGCAGGGAGTACATGCTTTGTGAGGAGTTTTGAAATCTCTGTTAAATTGTTTAATTCACATGGGAATTACTTCAAGAAGCCCATCATCTTTGAAGAAATCTAGAAAAACAAGAAAGAGAGAGATAGGGGGAGGGAGAGGATGCTTTTTGATTGCCAAGCGTCATGGACACATTTAATGAAGATCATACAGATTAGATTTGTTGTTTTTTTTTTGGTCGGGATATGGGAGGGAGTGAAAAAGACCTGATTTCCAGCAAACTATCAAAACACAAGTAAAGCACTTGGTGATGATCTAGGGAAAGTAAGACATGTTAAAGCAAGAAAAGTACAATGGATATGAGGAATCAGGAAAACCGGATTGGAGATCGTTTCATAGAATTTAGATTTGGGTGGCTATCCATTATTTTTGACAAGCTGTACAGTAAATATTGAATCCATTCTTGCAATGGTTTGTCCTTGAAATTTTATATAATTCCTAAAAGTATCCTTGAAACTTTTTCCCATCTGTAAACATTTATGCGAACCTTACTAAGGTTGGTAATTACACGGGTCATTGATATTTTTAATCGCATCCTTTTCCTATGTTTCTCAAGGTTTTCACCACCTCGTCATCGGTGAAGAGACACCAAGGGAAATGTCAGAAGACTGGAAACTGGGAGGCGAAACAGGAAGGTGAGACAGCCAGTTCAGTGCAGACCTCCACTGATTTAACTCCAGATGAGAACCCAGCATCAGAAAATACAGTGTTCATCTGTGGAGAGTGTAGCCATTGTTTTTCCACATACGATGAGGCAGAGCAGCACATGCTTGTTCACAGAACAGAGGAAGGTGGGGCATATACTGAGGGTCAAGGTCAGACTCCCGCTGCTGAGGAAGTCATAGAGTTTTCTGACATTGTTTCAGTGCCGTCACAGCCAGCAAGCGATATACTGCAGTCATTAGAATCAGTTTCAAAACAGGCAGTGGAGGAGAATCGTTTGCTGGGACCTGGTCAGGAACAGGACAGTATAAAGTCCAGGATGGTGGTGGGAGGATGGAGGGACTCGAAAAATCATTATATTGGTGACCAGGTCATCACTATCACACACCTATATCGACTCACAACCTGCTGCCAACAGCAAGGAGGTGGCATTTCACACCGGAACCCTGAACATGACGGAGGTGGAAGAACAGACCCAGCAAGCTGCTAACACTTTGGCATGTCTGTCTGCCATGTGAATTAATTCCATGCTTCTTCTCATGCCCCATTGTCGATCTTCAGGTCTGTCCTTTGTGTGTGTGTGTGTGTGTGTGTGTGTGTGTTTTTCCTGGCAGAACAATGATTATCTTAGCAGCATACCAAAGCTTAGGCTTCCATCAGTCGCTCACAAAGTTTGACATGCCAAAGCTTACACATTGGTGGACAGCTGAATTCATCTTTACATGCATGCATGAGTTCGAGCTGTTGGGGGAACTATGCATGCCACTTTCTAGACCATTTAACTGTATGCCGTGAAATCACATAGATTGAAACCATGAAGTTTTCTCTCTGATGATTGTGTTTATGGAAGGTCATGGTTCATGCTTTTTCCAAGATGGTGGAGTGAAGGCAATACTCAATTGCAAGAGGAGGTCAAACTTGTGATAGGTGAAAGGTCTGATGATACTGAATTTCTTAATATGACAAAGGGTACACTGATGGACGACTGTCCAATTCTTCCCAGTGCATTTATTGATAGTTTTAATTCTAAGGTAAGCATGGGTTTCTCTTCCTTTTAATGATTTAGAGACATCAGTTTTTGAAATTGTAGTAATTTGCTTGTATTACATTATGAAGAATGTAGATATTGTAAAACTAAACATAATAAACTTTCAAATCAGGCATAATTTGTGTGTTTTTGTCATTTTTGTGTAAGTCAGCTGAAATTTAAAAATGTAGCCAAAATAGTTGGCCCTAACATGAAAGCCATGTGTTTTTAGTACATAGCCATTGAAATATGTATTTCAGCAGCCCTTGTACCTTGCTGCATCTTATTATCAAATATTCATCAGACCCGAAATGTTAAGCAGCATTCTTTGCTGTGTTGAGCTGCTACAAGCCTTGACAGTAGCTGTTGCAATGTTTGTGCGTCATTTTGGGTTTTGTTTGTACTACGCATTTGTCTTAAGTGTGTTTGTGTGGGGAGTATTTTCGTTCTAGAATTGAACTCATATTTTTGTGGTTTGTTTGCTGTCTTCTGTCACTGGGTTTCCCTGTCTGTTTCATTCAGTGTGGAAAGCTCTCTCTCTCTCTCTCTCTCTCTCTCTCATCTTTGGTCTCTCCCCATACCACTCTTGGTCATCATCTGTTTGTATCCAACTCTATGATGCTTGTTCTGTTTTACTCACACTTACACAGGTCTGTAGTCAAATGGTTAGAACCTTGGGGTTCAAACCTGCAGTGAGGTCAGACTTGAAAACCCTCTATGTTCACCCCCACCACTATATAGCTATCCGATTCACTTGAAGAAGGACTTGAAAACCTGCTGTGTTCACCCACCACTATATAGCTATCCGATTCACTTGAAGAAGGACTTGAAAACCCACTGTGTTCACCCACCATCATATAGCTACCTGATTCACATGAAAAAGTGCCTGAAAAACCCTCCGTGTTCACCCACCACTAAATAGCTACCTGATTCACCTGAAAAAGAGCCTGAAAACCCTCTGTGTTCACCCAGTACTAAATAGCTACCTGATTCACCTGAAAAAGAGCCTGAAAACCCTCTGTGTTCACCCACCACTAAATAGCTACCTGATTCACCTGAAAAAGAGCCTGAAAAAACCCTCTGTGTTCACCCACCACTAAATAGCTACCTGATTCACCTGAAAAAGTGCCTGAAAACCCTCTGTGTTCACCCACCACTAAATAGCTACCTGATTCACCTGAAAAAGAGCCTGAAAACCCTCTCTCTGTGTTCACCCACCACTAAATAGCTACCTGATTAACATGAAAAAGAGCCTGAAAACCCGCTGTGTTCACCCACCACTATAGAGCTACCTGAATAACATGAAAAAGAGCCTGAAAACCCTCTGTGTTCACCCACCACTATAGAGCTACCTGATTCACATGAAAAAGAGCCTGAAAACCCTCTGTGTTCACCCACCACTATAGAGCTACCTGATTCACATGAAAAAGAGCCTGAAAACCCTCTGTGTTCACCCACCACTATAGAGCTACATGATTCACATGAAAAAGAGCCTGAAAACCCTCTGTGTTCACCCACCACTATAGAGCTACCTGATTCAAATGAAGAAGATGGACGGATTGCATCATAATGTCATTCCCCACACAAGATAAACCAATGACAGTTCACTGTCCCTACAGCCATCAGGCTATGGGACAATAACATTTAGCCTTGTAACACATGCATTACATAGAAGCATATACACTACTGCTCACACATGCACACACAAGATTGGACACTCGCATGAAAGCAATCATGAACATATGCACACACATGGGCACACATACATATAACGTTTGGTTATTTCTTTTTGTTTTGTTTCAATATTATGAAATGATTATAGATCACAACAAAAAATTAAACAAATCAAGATGATTAACCAGTCCAAATAATTTAAGACCACTAAACAATTCAGCATTACCCGGGGGGGGGGGGGGGGGGGGGGGGGGCTGCTGAATACATATAGGTATAAAACGGTCGCTTCACCATGCATGCTGTGATACTGTTTAGCATACGTCTGTTACTCAAACTCAAGTGTGGTGCAGTTGTTACTTTGGGAACAATTTCTAAGTAAGCATACATGCACGCACACACACTCACCCATACACACACACACACTCACACTCACCCATACACACACACACACACACACACACACACACACACACACACTAAAACCAAACCCAGCAAGTGTGTCTTTTTTTTACACAGAGTTTTAAGTAAAGGTTGTCAGCAGAACCTGAGGTTAATCTGACAACAAGCTGATTTCTCTCAGTCAGTATCTGTGTATGTGTCTTCAGTAACCCTTTATGCTGGTCTTTTCTCCAAAAGATGACACTCTAGCATAACCAGACTTGGCAGAATGATAGATATTGGTGAGGTTTTTTTTTAGAATCGACTGCATGAAGACATCACTCAATGGAAATGGCAGTAAATCTGTGATCATACATTTTCAACATTATCTCAGTATGAGGAAGTTTTAGAATTCCAGCTCCACTGAAAAATGAAAATAAATAAAATGAATGTAAAAACAAAACAAAAAAACAAAACAACATTTAAAAAAAAAACAGAAAATGCATGCAAAGCAATGGCAGTACATGACTTGAAGAAAAGAAAAGAAATTGTCTTTAGAGTTCATGAACAGAAATGCCATGGCATCATGGTGATTACTCTTGGGTCGCTTTCTTCTCTGGAGGCTGAGGTGCTGCCATGCTCTCATTCAAAGCCTTACAAAGGGCTGAATTAATCATTTATGATGAACTAAATAAGTGATGCTGCAGTAAAATCACAAATGAAACTATTTTTCTTTCTTCAGCAACAGATCTTTACAAAAACTGTTTGAATGTATCCTAACTTTTATCAAAAAAAGCTCCATTTTGAAACTTTTATCTAAAAAAGAAAAGAAATTTTTAAAAACCTAAAAAAAAATCATCATGGGGGAAATCACATGGAAGGCATATGGGCAAAATGAGAAAATTACATATAATATATAGCTTCAAAGTTTGTCGAAACATATTTGTGGAATATATGTCAACGACCTATCGGGACAAACAAGCTAAAATAAAGAGTCTGATCGAATCTGATCACTGACATGAACTTTCTATCCCAGAGAAGGAGAGAACAGAAATGAGTACTTGACTAGAATGATTCTTGTCGCAGATGTCTATTGTGTGACAGGCAGAGAGAACAGATCCGGGCCACATGAAAGCAAATTCATACAATCACAGGCACTGGCACAGCCACATATATTCATGATTCAAGCATGTATCTGCTCTCTCTCTCTCTCTCATTCTTAACTCTGGAGAATTTTGAGCCGCCATACTGCAGACCTATATTTTGCTAGTTCTATCCAAGCAAAGGAAAAACAACAAAACGAACTCATCCACCACCATCCTCAATAATCATCTGACTGAAAATCAATCAGGCATTCAAGACAAAAATATCTTGTTTATCACCCAGCACTAACAAATCTAGCAGACCAATGGCAAAGCAAGTGTTAACGGAAATAATATTGTACAGTGCTGTTTATTGATTCTGCAAAGGCTGTTGATGTGACCGCAAGTTATTATTCAGAAAGCTATTATTATGTGGTATAACAGAAAATGTTTACCAACAACCTCATAATTTCTGGGAAATCGTCGGTACAATCTATTCTTTGTGTTAACACCAACTGGTCAGATACATTACCTATCTGACTTGGCATACACTATGGTTCTAGGCCCAATGCTGTTCTCATTTTAAATCAGTGATCTCCATCAGTACATTAAGGAATCGTGTGAACTCTTTCGTGATGATACCACAGACAACAAGCGGCTCCAGCTTAAACTTAAGTTCAAAAGAATGTCGGTATCTTGAGCGACTGAATTGGTGTAATGTAAATTACATGTCATCCTAATAAAACAAACATCATTCTAATAACAACTAAACAAGAGGAAGAAGACATCAAATAAGCAAGAAGTTTACATCTGGTTTTATCAAATGATAAAAAAATATTGAAGTAATGGATAGCCATCAAGGTCAAGGTGTACAGATTGACAACAATATCTCCTGGTTTCATCACATAAACAATTTATGTATATCAATATCAAGACAAGTATATCAGCTGTGCAGGATCAAGCATTTCTTGAATCTTCATGCCAGGAAAATATTCCCGTATGCACATATTATCTTCTCAATCAACTATTGTTCAACACGATTTGACTTTGCGCTAATGTCAAGAAACCTACCAGTATCTACAAAAGTTCTTTTAAAATCGTCAAGCCTATTTAGGATGATTATACCAAAACTGGAATTCCCTGGCAAGAAGATACGTTAGCTGCCAATAATTGTGTGTTCATGCAAAGAAATCGTATCTGATGCAGCCCCATATACTCTTCAGTCTAAATTTGACTTAAATCTTTGAAATCGAACCACATTTCTAGTGTCCTTATCTGAACATATATGGATCTATTGGAATCAAGTTTTTCTTTCTCTGGTAGTTGTGCTTTGGAACATTCTTACATCGCATTTTCGATGCTTTCTAAATACAGATTCATTTAGGAAAGACCTTACCACACATTCCACGGTTGCCAGATATTTCATTCCAAACCATGACATTGCGTATGTTGCTGCATATATAACATGTGAAGCTGCTTCTTGTCTACTGATTTTTGTTTGTTTTAAATCGCATCTTGATGAAGTTTAGTTTACTGATGGTTCTACTTAAGCATCCTACTCGCATTTTGATTTACTAGTCTCATATTTACTGTAGATTTGTCCGATGCATGTAAGGGACGGTGCTAATAGGAAACAGCATACCAATATTTAGAAAAAGGGTATACCGATGCCATCCCTCTCTTTCTCTATGTGTGTGTGTAAAACAGTGCTGCTTATGGAAAATAAACGGTATGACATGACTACACACATGATCCTTCATATGCTATTAACAATAATTCAAGTAGCTGCGAGTGACAATTTCCAGGTTAACGTAAGAATCCTTGGGTAGTTTCCTGTGTGTGTGTGTGTGCGCGCGCGTATGCGAGACTGCTTCCTAAGATATAGATTTTATTTTTCAACCCAGTCTGATACTCCAGGTTAAAGAAATTTCAAGCCTGAAAGCAAATGCACTGGCTTCCCGGGACAAAATTGCCTGCATCAAACCAGAGACGTGAAAGAAAGTTTCCTCTACGTCTATGATCAAACTCGGGTTTCTCGACTCGCGCGCAGGAGAGTTCTCACGCCGGCTACGCGCCTACTGTTTTGGTTTCTTCCTACTGCGCAAGAGGGTATCAAAATGAAATGAAATAAAATAATAAGAGGAAGAGAGATGGAGAGAAATCTTTCAACCGATTGAGAAGATCTCTGCACTGCGGAGATACCAGATTTACGAAATCATTTGTTTTTCAGCTCTGCATTGGCGAAGGGAGATAAGGCCAGAGAAACATCAAGCCAAGGAGCGAGAAACAGATAGCGAGAAACTGGTAGCCAAGTAGCGAGAAATTGGTAGGCGTGGGATGTGTGTGATGGGGAGGAGTTGTTGTTCTTATTGTTATGTGTATATATGTGTGCGCGCGAGAATGCGCGTGCACTTTTATGTTGTAATTGATGGTTTTGTTCTTGCTCCTAAGTCATCTTCTGAACATTCACGCACGCATTCACAACACACACACACACACACACACACACACACGAACGTGTGTGCGTACATTCGCTCGCTCTTATCCACACACATATACACATGTGTGCATACATGTGCACAGCCACACTGACACACGCACGCACACACGCATACACATAAGCGCACAAATGCACACGCACGTGCGCACACGCCCACATACAAAGACACACACGTATGTACACATATAGCCTATAGGCAGATACGTGTGCTCACACAAACCCACAAATCACACACACACACACACACACACACACACACACACAAACGTGCACACATGCCTGCGCGCGCAAATGCACACACACATACACACACACACACATGCACCCATGCACACACATGGGCCCATGCTCACACATCATACACACACGTGTACATCCACTAAAAAGAGGGAAAAAAAATTGTAGGCAGGCACTCAAGATCTGACCAGCACATTGGGCTAATACGTAGGTCAGACATCTCCTGAGTCGTAGCTATGAGACCCTCTTCTTCAACTGTCTCATCTTTGTTGTAATTTATATATCCATCAGGTTCAAATCATGCATAGTGTGGTCTCAAAACTTAGTGGATGTGGTGTAGCTACATGGACTAGTCCGCATGCAGTGAGGAAACTGATGGTAGGCTTTCACTTTAATTTTTGGTTTGTGGTCGTGCTTTAGTTATTCTTCATATCTAGAAATGACTCATTCATGGCGTTTATACAGCACAACATTTCAGGCAGAATGAAGAATGCTTTGAAACTAAGTATTGAAAGAATCGGTGTCTCTCCCAGACTCTTCGACCGGATCTCTCTCTCTCTCTCTCTCTCTCTCTCTCTCTCTCTCTCTCTCTCTCTCTCTCTCTCTCTCTCTCTCTGCGCTTTGTCAGCTTAACTTTTGAATTTGTATGAGTGTCTGTGTCTGTGTCTGTCTGTCTGTGTCTGTATACAAGCAGGCATGCATGCGTTATGTGTAGAAAGAAAAGCATTACTATAAAAAAAAAGTTCTCATAATCTGTTGTGTTTAAAGTGTTTACACTTTAAGTAATAATAATAATAATGTTCATTTATAATTATAGAGTGCCCTTTCTCACTAGAGCTCACAGCGCTTTACAATGTTTAACTATAAACATAAACATATAAAAGCAAAAATCACTATACAAAGCCATAAACCCAGTCACCTCATCAATTATGACAATGAAACATAGCAAGGAAAGAGAAGGGGGGGGGGGGGGGGGGGGGGGGGGGGGGGGGGCCAACCAAAATTGACACCACACACAAACACGCAAACACACTGTCAGTTTTCAAGTGTAACACTTACAACACATAACGCAATGACACACTCATTTACAGGACAAAAATGTTTTCTATAAAAAAAAAATTCCTTGAACAGATGGGTTTTGAGTGCAGAGCAGAAAGCAGAGTCAGTTTTGGCAGAGCAGATCGAAAGTGGGAGTTCGTTGAAAGCACTTGTACAGTCACACACATACACTGTCATACAGGGTCAGTCCAAACTAGCTTCGGGATCTTGTCAGGGTTCTTGCCAAGTCTTCTGTAGAACTATCAGTTCCTAGTTCGAGTCTGTCAGTCTGTCAGTCTCTGAGTCTTCGGGACTAGAAGCAGTACTACTGTGACTATTTTTTTTGGGGGGGGGGGGGGGGGGTCCCTGCACTGTCACAATCTCAGGCACTCATCCTGGATCTTAATGGGGCTTGAACCTGTGTGCTTTTTAGAACAGTCCATGTCTCCATTGACCGCTTTTCCTTATAAGAGGTGTCCTGGACATCAATAAAACAGACCATGTCAGAGAAATGTTGGCTTCCCAGCACACTGGCTAGTTGTAGGCCCTGGGTCCAGTATCTTCCAATCTTCATCTGGCTTCCCCACTGAGATGTTTTTTGCAGATGTGACAGTGTCTCTATAGCCAGGTCTGGGGGACTACTGGTTATCATGGGGGTTTTATCCATTGTCACCTGTGCATCCTCAGGTGGAAGTGACCATTCTTTGGTGCTGAGATGAGATGGTCAGTGTATACATGACAAGTTTTGGCACCAACTTGCACATGGTACGGTAGTGGTCTAAGTCTTTGTTGAGATGATGAAAAGAGAATACTCTGAAGGTATAGATAGTAACATAATTGCTGTTTCTTCCAGGATCGTGTTCCTTTCGTGTCTGTGACCTTGTTGCCTCTCTCATTCATTTCTGACTGTAAACGAGCTGCTCCTGCTACTGACTGGTAAAAAGAATGCCATCACTGCAATATCATAGTGAATAGCTTCACACATCAAACAGTCCTACATAGATTTATTCATTCCAATCTTTTTAAGGGAGGTTAAGAGAGGGCATGAAAAATCCAGGGAAATGTTCAGTGGGGATGTGAGTAAATTAGAGTGAATAAGAATCTGCAGCATACAGGTGCATTGTCCATAACTAGTAATCGACTTAATCATCACGTCTACCAGTTTTGCAGTTTAAGGGTACCTGTATAGTATAGGAACTCTTATCTTTACCTACTTCCCTGCTTTTATTGCATATCAAGAGAAGACAATGGGAGCTGATTGAACGCGCTGTCAGGAAACCAGCGTCAAACACCTTAGGACAAAGCCTTGAAGTACCCTCAAGGCAAGCGGACATGAGAACATCCAAGAAACACCTGACATATGACCTTGAAGCGGACCCCAAACAGATCCATGAGATACACCTGGGAACAGCTGGAGAGGAAGGTCCAGGACAGAGGACTCTGGCAGACTGGTGTTGATGACATGTGCTCTGACAGGAGCGATGTATGATGATGATGATGATTACTGAGCAGCAGTTCTATTGGTTTTCACCAAACACATTGCAGATTGTGCTCTCAGAAATTGTGGAATAGAGGTGGCCTTACTCTTTGAAATGTAGAATATATATATATATATATATATATATATATATATGAAAAACAAAGATTTGTATTAAGTCTCTTTGTTGTGTAGCCCTTCAGTTTCTCACTTTCTGGTCCAATGGTGACCTCATTTTGGGTTTTTTCTCCATGTCAGTGCTTGTGGTGTCATGTCAAAGTTGTCTGTATCACCAATTTCAGGGGACTGTCATTTGATGGATGTGGTGGCTCCCTTCTGAGGTGAACCCTCACAGTCACAATAGCTCTGTGACCAAAACAGTTACTTCTGTCACCAGGAAATGTATACACCAGTGTCCTGTACGTTGAATCAGCACAAGCACCACTGAACACCACCAACGTGGCCGGGTGGCAGTGCATTGTCTCCTCTGGCGGGGTGCCTCATGATGACTGTTGACTGCTGCATTCTGTGAACTGTTGGTGCCAGGGCTGCAGTGGGAGAACTGTGTGTGTGGCTGTGTAAAGGGAGCCAGGGTAAGGCCGCTGAAGGGCTGCAGAAGCTGAGTCCTTAAAGATACAGTAAACACTGCACAGACATTCAGACAGAGTACACACATATACGTGCAATCACCTGTATATATATATGATGGTTGATATTTTCAGATCCATAGCCTTCGCCATGGCAGACGATGAACAGATGGGATACCGCTGGGAAAATGAATATGAGAAAACCTGGTATGCTCAGATTTGTCTGTCACTGTCAGAAATTGTGTGTGTGTGTGTGTGTGTGTGTGTGTGTGTGTGTGTTTGTGTGTGTGTGTGTGTGTGTGTGTGTGTGTGTGTGTGTGTGTGTGCGCGCGCGTGCGTGCATGTGTATGTGTGTGTGAATACATTGTGTGTGTGTAAAATACATTGTGTGTGTGTGTGTGTGTGTGTGTGTGTGTGTGTGTGTGTGTGTGTGTGTGTTTTTGCATGTATCACTCTGGGTTACTCGGTGCATCTGTTTGTATCAAATCAAATCAGATCAACTTAGTTATCTCAGAAGAGAAATGACATGGTGATAGCACGCATATCCATCACAAACAATCTAAAATGATGGGGAAAAAAATAGGAATGCATGCTATGTGTATGATGCGTATGAGTGCTTGTTAGCATGGATTAAAGATGTGGTGTAGAACACCACTTACATACCCTTGCTTATTGATTGTGTCAGATTAATCAGCTAACCCTGATACATGTCTATGATCCCTGTAAAGTAGATTTACACGCCCACATGTGTCTCTGAACTCTCCAAAATCTACTGTCTGGCATTCATATTTGTTTATTAATCCTGCCTGATCTATTAACTAGCCAACATACATGTGTATTAATGTTTTTAAAACCTATTGACCTGCACTTATATCTATGAACATTTCAGAAACAACAGACAAATCTTCATACATGTCTGTGAACGCTTCAGAATCAATTTACTAACCTTCACACAAGTCTCTGAATCTTGAGTAATCTCTCGATTGGCGCCTATATTTGTCTTTGGATCTTGAGAAATATGTCTACTAGCCCACTTATGAATCTATGAGTACTGTGAAATCTATGTACTAGCCTCATACATATATGTCTGTGAGTGCTGTGAAATCTATTAAAGTCTATTAACTTGCCCTCATAGATGTCAATGAACACCATGAAATCTACTAACTAGCCCTCATAGATTCCTGTAAATGCTGCAAGATCTGTTAACTATCCTCATAGATGTATATGAACACTGTGAAATCTACCAACTAACCCACAAAGATGTCTATGAACACTGTGAAATCTACTAACCCACAAAGATGTCTATGAACACTGTGAAATCTACTAACCCACAAAGATGTCTATGAACACTGTGAAATCTACTAACCCAAAAAGATGTCTATGAATACTGTGAAATCTATCAGTAACCCACAAAGATGTCTATGAACACTGTGAAATCTATTAAGTAGCCCTCATAGATGTCTATGAGCACTGTGAAATCTGTTGACTGAGCCTCATACATGTCTCAACTCTGCAAAATCTGTCGAACACCCCTCATACATGTCTGTGAACCCTGCAAAATCTGTTGGACTAGCCTGTATACATGTCTGTGGACATTGCAAAATCTGTTGGACTAGCCTGTATACATGTCTGTGGACCCTGCAAAATCTGTTGGACTAGCCTGTATACATGTCTGTGAACCCTGCAAAATTTGTTGGACTAGCCAGTATACATGTCTGTGAACCCTGCAAAATCTGTTGGACTAGCCTGTATACATGTCTGTGAACCCTGCAAAATCTGTTGGACTAGCCTGTATACATGTCTGTGAACCCTGCAAAATCTGTCAGACTAGCCTGTATACATGTCTGTGAACACTAGCCTGTATACATGTCTGTGAACCCTGCAAAATCTGTTGGACTAGCCTGTATACATGTCTGTGAACACTAGCCTGTATACATGTCTGTGAACCCTGCAAAATCTGTCAGACTAGCCTGTATACATGTCTGTGAACACTAGCCTGTATACATGTCTGTGAACCATGCAAAGTCAGTAGTGGGACCCTCATGCATGTCGGTGAACTCAGCAAAACCTATTGAATGGCCCTCATATATGTCTGTGAACCTGTAAAATCTGTTGACTAGCCTTTATACATAATGATAATGATGTTTATTTGTATAGCGAATATTCCATAAAAATGCTCAACAGTGCTTTACATTCCAAAAAAGAGCAAACGGTGAAAATCGGAATTGTAAAAGTCATGCACACAAAGCCTAGAAATTTCCAATACTAAAACAAATCACATTGCGTTCACATTTAAGATAATGTGTAATAACAGTAATGGTAAGAATTTAATGAACCATGCAAAATCTGTTGACTGGCCCTCATACATGTCTGTGAACCCTGCAAAATCGATTAACTGATCTCATTCATGTTTGTGAAACCCTGTAAATTCAACTTAGCAACACTCATACATGTCTGTGAACTGTACAGAATCTGTTGACTTGCCCTCTTGCATGTCTACGAACCCTGCAGAGTTTATTGACTGATCCTCATGTGTACCAGTGAACCTCACAGAATCTGTTGACTGATACATGTGTGTGAACCATGCTACACTTGTTGAATGACCCTGGTGCGTGTGTGGCAAACCAGGGAGGCTCTGGTGGAAGATGAGAGTGGTTCGCTGCAGGCCAGCATCACCGACATCGTCAGCCGAGCCAAGCGGCGCCATCTGCTGACAAAAAGCAGCCAATGTGCGACTGGGGATGGTGAGTGACATGCAGACAGCAGCTGTGTCGGTCTGGAAGAGGTTGGTGTGTTGTGAAGAAGATACAGTTGGGGGGGGGGATCATTTGTTTATTTTGACAGCTGAGTTCCCAGGCTTGAATATTTTATTAACTTTTTTTTTGTCTTCTAGGAAGAGGAATGGCGAGGAATATTTCAGTCAAGTGGTGTGATTTGACTTTTTCTTGCCTTTTATTACTGGAGATTTCCTGTTTTTCTGTCTTTTTCCTCCCACCTTTTTTTTCTTTTTTTTTTTTTTTTTTTTACTCTCTCTCACTGTTTGTCACGCTTTCTGTCTCTCACTCCCCCCCCTCCCACCTTCTCTCTATCATTTGCTCGCTAGCTCTCTCTCTCTCTTTCTCCTCCTCTCTCACCTCATGTATCTTGTTCATTCAGTTTTTGCTGTGTTGTGTTGGAGTCTCTTTCAGTATCAAACGGGTTGACAGGTGCAATTGTATATGTGTTGACACACCTATGGGTACATAAGCATAGATCTAGGGGGTTGTTATGGGCATGATTTACAGAACGAAAAAAATGTTTTAAGATGTAGAGACTGATTATATTTCTGATTAATTTACCAGAGACAGTTGAATGTGAAGATGTTCAGACTGATTATATTTCTGATTAATTTACCAGACAGTTGAATGTGATGCTAGGACATATGTTCTTATTGATGTTATAATTTGTGTTTATTAAAAAGCAAACTATCAGGCATTGGGCATAATTGTTAGTAAAATGTATGTGATCAGTACAAAGAACAGTTCCTAAGAACAACTAAGCAAAATAATTTGTGTTTATTAAAAAGCAAACTATCAGGCATTCAGCATAATTGTTAGTAAAATGTGTGTGATCAGTACAAAGAACACTTCCTAAGAATAACTAAGCAAAAGGAAAGGAGACCAAGCCCAGTAGTACTACATACATTTTTTTGGATTTTGGTTCCACAAGATTTTGACTGTAATTTACAGACAGACAGATATTGCATGTTTGTGTGTGTGTGTGTGTGTGTGTGTGTGTGTGTGTGTGTTTTTTCCAAAAGCTGAACTGTCATGGTGTTTGTTGCAGATGCGCCATCTTTTTGTGATTGTGGACATGTCAGCAGCTATGAATGACCAAGACTTGAAGCCATCACGCATTCTAACTGCACTGAAGGTTGTGTGTGTGAGTGTGTGTGTGTGTGTGTGTGTGTGTTTACATGCTTGTGTTTTGTGTATGTATTGTGTATGTGTGTGTGTGTGTTTTATGTATGTTTGTTTGTGTATATGTATGTGTGTGTGTTTGTGTGTATGCATATATGCGTATGTGTTTTGTGTGGATGTTTGTGTGTGTGTGTGTGTGCGCGCACACGTGCACGTGTGTGCACACATGTTCATGGAATACAGGAAAAGGGGGATACTAGAAACATGTTCTCATATGGGTAGCTCTGTAATCTTGTTTGTAAGAATTGTGCTTTGTACAAGCCATTCATTTATTAAAACAGCGTAATCCCATCCAGAAGCCATGCTGGTTCACGCTTCCTTTAACCGTCTGGTTCCCTGGAGCCTTTTCATATCTATTGGTGCTGAAGTTTAAAATTTCAACACCTTTCTGTCATACTGTAACATGTAGTGAGATTTTTTTTTTTTTGTAATGCACATACGAGCTTGAATCCTGAGGAAGGTACACAGACCTTTAGCTGACTAGATAATTGTATGCAGTTCTTTCCCTTTGACGGGAACACGGTGTGGTTTTCTCTGATGGTGTGGTTTTGAGACAGGTCAGAGGTGGCTCTTTCCCCAAACATGATGGTGGATGAAAGTTCCACTGGGAGAGGTGGCTGAACTTGTGATTGGTGTATGATCTAGGATGAACTGTGTTTACATGACTGAGGGAACTATCCGTTGATAGAGAAATTCTTCTGAGAGCATTTACTGATGGGCAGTACAAAGACATTTATGGCCGTTGTCTGTAAGTCTGTCTGATTTTGAAAATATGGCCAAAATGTGTTGAGAGATAATGACCAGAATATTGTTAGTACATCACTATTGAATAAAGTCACTAAGACAAATGATGATGACATAGGTCATAACAAGATAGTCACTGTCCCAGCCAACTAACAAGGTACATCAAAAGAATGAGTGTCATCCATATCCTTGAACAAGTGCAAGTATTTTCAGTAAGGAATGTGTGTGTTTTTTTTTATACTTATCTCCATTTACAACTTCCTTCAGAATGTCAAATTGTGCATTGTCACAGCTTTAGAATTTTTGGATGGTTAATTTTGTGTGCACTCTTTTTTTTTTTTTTTTTTACTGGATTTTTTTCAAGGCGGCTAAGGTCATAGGGTAGAGTTTGTTTTGGCAACAGGGAGTCAGAAATGGGTGAAAGATGTCTGCAGGTGGTGATGGACAGGTTCCACTGTACTTTCATTCACAGTTGGGTCATGCCTTGTTTGCGTTGTGCAGCTGCTGGAGGGGTACGTGGAGGAGTATTTCGACCAGAACCCCATCAGTCAGCTGGGCATCCTTGTCTCTCGCAGCAAACGGGCAGAGAAGATCACCGAGCTGGGAGGTAGGTGGCAGTCCCACTCACCGGCCCACTGTGACCCTAAGGGTCTGTTCATTTGGGTTTTTTTTTAATTTTTAACAGGGCTCCCTCCTTTTCCAAGAATTTGCAGATTTCAAAAAAAAAAGAAAAAAGGAAACAATAAACCGTGGAAAAAAAAAGAAACTCCATGGAGATGGAGTGGGTAAGGGATGGGGCTGTGGGGGAGCTGGGAGAAGTGGCGCTGACATCAGTGGAGCACCAGTGAGGTTCTCAGTGTGCTAGCTGATGACACAAGATCTCATCAAGCATCTCTGCAGGACTGGGTAGGTGTTGTTTGGTCTTCTGGAAATCAAAATATTGCTGTGCTTGACAAGACGCTGCAAAGGTGAAAGGGGTCGACAACATCTGTGTGAACACGTGGAATGGCCTGGTTGGACTGGAATTTTAGAGATGCTCAGGCTGGTATCAGATTGCACCATTTTGAATGTAAGTTTCAGTTTTGTTTTTTTCATTTCTTGGGTGCAATGAGGATGTGCTCACAATTCCCTGCAGCTGGATTCCCCCCCCCCCCCCCCCCCCCCTTTCCCACTCCGTTGTTGGAGAGGCCAAAGATTGTGTTGGTTTAGTGTCTGTGTGTGTCTGTCTGTGTGTGTGTGCACCTCTCTTATGCAGTGTCTCTTTCAATATGTAACTGTGGTGAAATTTTCCAGGGAGCTGCTAATGATGTGGTCTACAGCATGAAGTGGGCCCAATGATGGATGTCTTTCAGGGTATCATTCATAAATAGAGTGGAGATGCACACACACTCATTCACACACACACATGCTCGCACACACACACACACACTACCACACACACGCATGTTCACACGCACACACACACACACACACACACACACACACACACACACACACACAAACACTAACACATGCGCGAGTGCGTACATGCACACACGCATACACACACACACTTCCTCGTCAAATGCTGGTCAGGAAATTGGAACACCTGTGTCAGAGACATGTTAGTTTGGTGGATGAAATTCAGCTGTGTGCTTTCACAATCCGGTCTGCGCTTACAGCCCACTGCATGACTCTTGGTGGCAGGGATTCCGAATGATGAAGAAAAAGCCTACAGTTACACGCCCCTGATGGGACTCAAAACACACAGCCTCCAATCCTAAGGATCTCAACATAAAATCAAGACACCATGGTGGCTGGTCCTAGTTGTAATTGTTGCCCGATGTTTCTAGTGCAGATTACATGTTTGAATCCCACTGCTGTCATTCTCATCAGCCTTCATTGGTGGCTAGCTGTGACAGTGTTGTCCACCACCACTCTCATTGGTGGCTGGCTGTGACAGTGTTTGTCCGCCACCACTCTCATTGGTGGCTAGCTGTGACAGTGTTGTCCACCACCACTCTCATTGGTGGCTAGCTGTGACAGTGTTGTCCGCCACCACTCTCACTGGTGGCTGGCTGTGACAGTGTTGTCCGCCACCACTCTCACTGGTGGCTGGCTGTGACAGTGTTGTCCGCCACCACTCTCACTGGTGGCTAGCTGTGACAGTGTTGTCCACCACCACTCTCACTGGTGGCTAGCTGTGACAGTGTTGTCCACCACCACTCTCACTGGTGGCTAGCTGTGACAGTGTTGTCCACCCACCACTCTCACTGGTGGCTGGCTGTGACAGTGTTGTCCACACACCACTCTCACTGGTGGCTGGCTGTGACAGTGTTGTCCACCACCACTCTCACTGGTGGCTGGCTGTGACAGTGTTGTCCACCACCACTCTCACTGGTGGCTGGCTGTGACAGTGTTGTCCACCACCACTCTCACTGGTGGCTGGCTGTGACAGTGTTGTCCACCACCACTCTCACTGGTGGCTGGCTGTGACAGTGTTGTCCACCACCACTCTCACTGGTGGCTGGCTGTGACAGTGTTGTCCACCACCACTCTCACTGGTGGCTGGCTGTGACAGTGTTGTCCACCACCACTCTCACTGGTGGCTGCTGTGACAGTGTTGTCCACCACCACTCTCACTGGTGGCTGGCTGTGACAGTGTTGTCCACCACCACTCTCACTGGTGGCTGGCTGTGACAGTGTTGTCACCACCACTCTCACTGGTGGCTGGCTGTGACAGTGTTGTCCACCACCACTCATTGGTGGCTGGCTGTGACAGTGTTGTCCACCACCACTCTCACTGGTGGCTGGGCTGTGACAGTGTTGTCCACCACCACTCTCACTGGTGGCTAGCTGTGACAGTGTTGTCCACCACCACTCTCACTGGTGGCTAGCTGTGACAGTGTTGTCCACCACCACTCTCACTGGTGGCTGGCTGTGACAGTGTTGTCCGCCACCACTCTCACTGGTGGCTAGCTGTGACAGTGTTGTCCACCACCACTCATTGGTGGCTGGCTGTGACAGTGTTGTCCGCCACCACTCTCACTGGTGGCTGGCTGTGACAGTGTTGTCCACCACCACTCATTGGTGGCTGGCTGTGACAGTGTTGTCCACCACCACTCATTGGTGGCTAGCTGTGACAGTGTTGTCCACCACCACTCTCACTGGTGGCTGGCTGTGACAGTGTTGTCCACCACCACTCTCACTGTGGCTGGCTGTGACAGTGTTGTCCACCACCACTCTCACTGGTGGCTGGCTGTGACAGTGTTGTCCACCACCACTCATTGGTGGCTGGCTGTGACAGTGTTGTCCACCACCACTCATTGGTGGCTAGCTGTGACAGTGTTGTCCACCACCACTCATTGGTGGCTGGCTGTGACAGTGTTGTCCACCACCACTCATTGGTGGCTAGCTGTGACAGTGTTGTCCACCACCACTCTCACTGGTGGCTAGCTGTGACAGTGTTGTCCACCACCACTCTCACTGGTGGCTGGCTGTGACAGTGTTGTCCACCACCACTCTCACTGGTGGCTGGCTGTGACAGTGTTGTCCACCACCACTCATTGGTGGCTGGCTGTGACAGTGTTGTCCACCACCACTCTCATTGGTGGCTGGCTGTGACAGTGTTGTCCACCACCACTCAGTGTTGTCCACCACCACTCTCACTGGTGGATGGCTGTGACAGTGTTGTCCACACCACTCTCACTGGTGGATGGCTGTGACAGTGTTGTCCGCAAGTGAAGGACCTGGAAGATGGGGAAGAAAATGGATTAAATGGAAAGTTGCTCCTGCGATGTTACTGAAATGCTGTGATAAACACTGAGATTGCTGCTGTATGATTGTTCCTGTGATGTCACTGAAACGCCATGAGAAACACCGAGGTAGCAACAGTATTGTCGTTCCTGTGATGTCACTGAAATGCCATGATAGTCACTGAGATTGCAGCAGCATGATTGTTCCTGTAATGTCACTGAAATGCTGTGATAAACACTGAGATTGCAGCAGTATGATTGTTCCTGTGATGTCACAGAAATGCTGTGATAAACACTGAGATTGCAGCAGTATGATTGTTCCTGTGATGTCACTGAAACTGCAGCAGTATGATCGTTCCTGTGATGTCACTGAAATGCATGATAAACGCTGAGATTGCAGCAGTATGATTGTTCCTGTGATGTCACTGAAATGCCATGAGAAACACTGAGATTGAAGCAGTATGATTGTTCCTGTGATGTCACTGAAATGCCGTGAGAAACACTGAGATTGCAGCAGTATGATTGTTCCTGTGATGTCACTGAAATGCCGTGAGAAACACTGAGATTGCAGCAGTATGATTGTTCCTGTGATGTCACTGAAATGCCGTGAGAAACACTGAGATAGCAACAGTATTGTTCCTGCATCTGTCACTAAAATGTCATGAGAAACACTGAGAGAGAGAAACAATGTGATAACAGCACTATCATCAGTCTTGTCACTGAAATGCGGTGATGAACAGTGGGGTGGCAGCAGTATCTATGCAGCATCCATGTGGTTTCCAGGAAACCCTCGTCGACACATCGGGGCACTGCAGAACCTGCTGGAAAGCCCTGCCAGGGGGAGCTGTCGCTTCAGAACTCACTGGATCTGGCCTTGCAGACGCTACGGTAAGAGTTTGGTCACTCATAAACTGCGAGTCTGTGGATGGACGGTTGACAAAGAACTGTGCATGCTGCCACACCTGCATGCGTGTGCACACATGCACTTTACACTGGCATGCATGCTTGCTCTCTCTTTCTCTCTCTTTCTCTCTCTCTCTCTTTCTCTGTCTCTTTCCACACACAACACACACACGCTCACACTCATGCACACATGCACGCACACTGTGTACACATTAGGTGTATACACATGCATGCACATACACTTGTGCATGCATATGTATGAAAGGTGAATCATTTTGTGAAGGAGTTAGGGGAAAAGTGTGCATATGTGGTGGAGGGGAGGGGGGGTCTCAAAGCCTTTTAGATGCCCTGGGAGCAGAAGCATGGGGAGGGAGGGAGGACTACACATACCAAAAGAAGAAAAAGAACTCTCACTTAAGCAGGGAGGTGAAAGAGAATGGGCTTGGAAGAATGGGTGTATACTCCATGCTTTGTTTACATGGGTTTTGTGGTGAGGTTTGTCTGTCTGAAATGGTGAGGGAAGGGGATGGGTGGGTGCTGGTAGCCGTGGGTTTTTTGTTGTTAAAATAATCTGGATATGGAATGGACTGTTTATTATGCTTTCAGAGTGAAGATAATTGAGTGGGGAAGGTGTGTATGGGTAGTAATCTCTCCCCTTCCTTTCCTCCATCAACGTCATCTCTGCATTCCCCCCGAGTTACACACACAAGCACATACTTTTTTTTAGCAGGAGCTTTCTTTTACTTAGTTTATCTGTAAAATGATTGATTCATTCATTTCCGCACTTGTTTGTACATGCGCTTAGTCAGTTAGTGCCTAATGATGATGTTGCGATGCAGACACATGCCGGGTCATGCCAGCCGAGAAGTTTCATCATCATTGTGGGCAGCCTCACCACCTGTGATCCAGCAGACATCCACACCACCATTAAAGTACGTACACCTGCACAGTCGTGGTCTACCTGTATTAGCTGTAGATTTATGTGTTCATACCATTGTCATCATCTCTGTGTTTCTGCACTTCTGTTCTTCTGCACTACAGTGGTGCGTATGATTGTACTGCTTTAAAGTGCACTTGCACTATCTACCTCTTGTGTGGCATTGGGTTTTGCCGTGGTTTTAAATGAACACAGGAATGCTAATTTCACAGGAAATTTAGTGGAGTCCCCCCCTAATACCCTTGAGTGGTGAAGTCGGAACTTGTTCTACTTCTCCAGCAATAGCTAAAACCAAGTCCTAGTCATTTCAGTTTGTCAGTTTCAGTCCACAAGCGAAGTGTCTCATGAGTGGCAGTTGTTGGTTCTGGTCAGAAATTTGTCAAAGAGAGAGAGCTTCTGTTTGGAGGTAAATCGGATGAAGAGGAGTAATGGGGAAAAAGTGTTATAGATAGTTACAACCCTCAAGTGAATGAATCTTAACTTTTGTTTCACAGACATTACAAGAACACAACGTTCGCTGCTCAGTCATTGGTCTGTCGGCAGAGATCCGTGTCTTCAAGAAACTGTGCCAAGCAACCAACGGTAAAGGATGTGCTGTTCAAATTGTGTGTGTGTGTGTGTGTGTGTGTGTGTGTGTGTGTGTGTGTGTGTGTGTGTGTGTGTGTGTTGGTGCATGAGTACATGTGTTCGTTGTATTGGCCATTGTTATCCAGATACCTACATTACATAGACTGACCTCTCATCGTGTGGACATCTCCTCTGAGTGAAAGCTTCAAAACAGCTTTCTGAGAATCCTTTTAGAAGCGAACCAATGAAATTTTGATGTTTCCAAAACTTTGAGAGTATGAAAGCACACCTATGTTATGTGGACCACCCCATTATCAAGACATTTGCTTCATGCTTTGTGCCTCACAGTGACTCAGATGGGAGTTTTATCATGTGTTCTGGATACTATTCAGGTAATATTCTGTATAAAAAACTTGGGAGAAAAATTTAATTACTCAGAAACTCAATGTCAATACAGTGACAGTTCCTATTGTGGTTCACATAACTCGCCCAGTAGACATACGTGTGTGTGCACATGTGAATGTTATAATTCTTTGTAAGTCCTGGGGATGATAGTTTGTGTATGTGTTAGGCATGCTCTCGCTATAACGAATGATCATTTGAATTTCGGTTGAAGTATTCACTGTAGTCTTGTTGGTGGTATCATTTTTTTTTTAAAGACTTCAGTCCATAGTGATTCTTTGTGAGTATCAGATGCTTGTAAGGTGTGATGATTGTATTGTGGATGCATTTATTTTTCCAGGTCAGTACAATGTGATCCTGGATGAAGCTCACTTCAAAGACTTGCTGAAGCTGCATGTCACTCCCCCTCCTGCCACAGTATGTGTTCCTTTTGTGTATATACCTCTCACTGGTACCTCCTCCTGTTTCTCTTTCTCTTTCTCTCTGTCTTCTCTCACTCTCTCTGTCCACATATTCTTTCTGTCTTTCTCCTCTCTCTCTTTCTCCTTCTCTCTTTTTCTCACTATTTCTCTCAGTCTGTCTGTTTGTCTGTCTGTCTGTCTCTCTCTCTCTCTCTCTCTCTCTCTCTCTCTCTCTCTCTCTCTCTCTCTCTCTCTCTCTCTCTCTCTCACACACACACACACACACACACACACACACACACACACACACACACACACACACACACTCAAACTCCCTCCCTCTTTCTCTCTCTCATTCTCTTTCTGTATTACATTATCTGTGTCTTTTTGTCTGTCTGTGTCTATTTCTGTCTCTTTATCTGTTCATCTGACCATCTTTATTTCTCCTGTCTGTTCATGTCTCTCCTGCTCACTCAGTTTAGCTCGTTGTTGTTGTCGTACCCTGGCTGAAAGCCTTCAGGGATCATCCAAACAGCCGAATTCTTTGAACACTATGGTACAAATGCATCAGCTGGGGATGAGAACATCATGTGTGTGACTGTTTTTGATTACCCTGCCACATGGGCAGCCACACTCCGACTTCGGGGAAGCTTATTTTTTGTCACTCTTTGCTTCCTAACCTTCCTGTCCAACGGGCTCTTCTACTCAGATGCCCTGACCCCTCCCCTTTTCCCTGCATTCTTTCTTTATTTTCCCTCATTCCAGCATTTCTTTGACATTTGTTTGTACGTATTATCTTTTGTTTGTTTGTGGGCTTTTTTTTTTTACCTGACCCTTCCATGTCACAAGCTTTGCCCCAGAGAGCTTTGGAATTCCAGCTTATAATTGTCCAGTATTAATCTTAATAACTTGTATCATGCCGTTGGCGCACTGGTGCGCCGAAGCATCATTGTGCCGATACAGCCCCAGGCACACTCATGTGCCCCATTGAGGAGGAGAGTAAATAGTAAGCTTTTAGCCATTGGTTGAAAATTACCAAATCAGAAGAAAGCAATCCCACAATGCGGCAGGCTTTAGACTTCCCTCTTCCTTCCTGCATGAGTGCCATATTCCATGTGGTTGGTTTACTGTGAATTTTCAAACGTTGTCGAAGTTTTTGAGTAAAATTTCAACATGGACACCGCGATTAGCAATTCTTGCAGGAGGAGTTTTTCGACTCAGACTGTGATGAAGAGTTCTTAGGGTTTAATTGTTAAGATATTGAGATTGTTGGAAAGGGCTGATGCAGGTGAGGGGGAAGTGAATGATGATAGCAATACCCAGTGCCCACCAGGGCTACACGACTCATAAACACCTATCAGGCATGTCTTTTTTTTTTCATAATGAAACATACACAAAACACATGATGGTTAGTATCAGCATGTTCTTTATTCATTTCTCTACATTCACTCCAAATATCACAAATGTACGAACAGTAGAAAAGTAATTACAGCAATTTGAAGTAGGCAGGTGTGCAGACTCTTCAGTCACCCACAACAGAATAAGGCTGAAGGCAGAAGTGTCAGCTAACAAAGGGGGCTTGCTGAAGGTGAAGTAGGGTTCTCATAAAGTCCACAAGATTTTCTTAAACACAAAAACAAAGGAAAACTGACATTAAGAGCCTGGTATCAAGTGGTTAGCCATACAGCCAGACATTGTTTGCCTCCTGTTATCAATTCAGCTTCCCTTTTCCTTCCAGTAGAACCCTATCCTACCCCGTTTTTTGTGTCTTCCTCTCTTCTTTTCCCGGTCTGATTTTGACATGCATGTGTGTCTTCATGGAGAATGCGGATGCTTGTCTTCATTTTAAAAAAAATGATGATGTTCCTTTTTTCATTACAGGCAAACACTGAATCTTCCTCATTAAAATGGGTATGTATTTTTTTTTCATATCTAGTGTGGGTGTGCATGCATGTGTACGCTTTCACTTTTGCGTGAATTTTCCTTCAGAACCACACCAGCTGAACGCATCAAATATTTCTGAAGCAGATTTTTAGAATGTTGATTTTCTTGGTATTGATCTGGTTTGCTTTGCCTTTTTTTTTTGTATGTAATATTTCTTTTTCTCTTGTCGTTGTCCTGTGTGTGTATGTGTGTGTGTGTGTGTGTGTGTGTGTGTGTGTGTGTGTGTGTATGCGCATGTGTGTGTGCATGTGTTGTCCCCCCCTGAAACATTACTTCCATGCAGCGCATTCCAACCACTCCTTACACAGCCACACCCGGCCAGGTTGCCCCCTGTCTCAGACCCAGCACTCCACAGGGAGCAGTCAGCATCAGATGGTCCTGAGATAACCCACCAGAACAGACACAGCACTGCTGCCAAATCACTACACTGGATGTCTGTTCAGTGTGGTGATTGAAAAAAAATGACAGGACAGTGACTACTAAGCCCTCTGATGACAATAGATGTGCAGTTGCAGAGCCAGCTGGATGAAGCGTCCCAGTCCGTAGGGCACCGTCCAATGACAGTCCCTATGAACTTTCAGATATTTTGACACAAAGTCACCATGGGCATGATCAGGGAGAGAAAAACTGAACTGAGGTTGCCCCGAGAGCACACAGAATTTGAGACTTTTTTTGTTTTTTAATGATCAGTGTCGATGAGGCTGATGTGATGATGCTGTGGAGTTCAGGCCTGGTCTGAGACAACTGGACAGGGCTGCATCAACTGCTGCTGTTTTGATATATACCCAAATATCAATCTGACCTGAGAGATACAGACACCTGCAGTGTTGGTCAGGGAAGTGAAGCAACACTTTCAGATATACATCCATTAGGTAAATGAAATTCAGCTGCATGGTTCCGCTCTTGCCACTTTAGTTCCATAATACACTTAGCTATGGGTAACAGCCAGCCAGGGCTGAAAAAAAACAACTCACAGATGAATTCCTGTTCATGTATTATGGGACTCAACCTCCCAACCTTTCAGCCTGCAGTCTGCAGTGCTAACCACTTCAACAACAACACTTCATTCTTCTGTTCTTTCTTTATTTCATCTTTGGGCTTGGAAGCTTACCTTCTTTGTAGTTTGGAAAGTTTAAGCCTTTTTAGAAAGGTTTGTGTTTAATACAGTCTTTTCGGTTGGCTGGGCAATATATAAACATAATTTGATTTTATTTCATGTATGTGTACATATGGCAGTGACTGCATTGACGCAGGTAAGCGAAAAATGTAATGAGAGAAAGAAACTGGAGAGGTAATTTAGAAGCTTCCATCATTGATTAATTTTCTTACTTGATTCGCTTAGCTTTTTTCTTGAATAGATCATCTTCTCTAACCTGTTGCTATGCAGCCATTTCAGCCCAGTCTATTTTTTACTTTGTGTATATATATATATATATTATACACATTTTTTTATTTATATCTACAGTTCGATGCATGAATTTATCTCTCTTCAATTTCATTTGGATCCTCAGAGGCTCAAATAATTTCTTTTACCAGCATTGAAATTATATTTCTTATTCAGTAATTCATAATTTTTATTTTTTTTTAAGCATGAAAACGTTACCCTTGAGTGGCTGGAAAAAAGGTTGCCATTGTGAAGAAAGAAACAAGATGCAAAACATATAAACGTGCTCTCAGTTTATCTTGAATACGGACGAGATATTCCATAAAGAGGAAAAAACTGTTTTGAGCCGTTATAGCCATTAGTAACGGCTATTCTGGTAAATATCGGCCATGATCAGTGACCCATAATGAACTTGCCTACAAATTTTCAGATAGCCGTTATACGGTAAAATAACACATTGGGCATCATTCATGACTCATAGTGAAAGATCGGTCACGTACTTTCTGAGATATTCCATAAAGAAGGAAAACCGTTATGAGGCGTTATGGCTGTTACTAACAGCTATAACGGCAAAATGAAACATGGGGCATGATCTGTGACCCATAATGAACACGCCTACAAATTTTCAGAGAGATCAGCCAAGTACTTTCTGAGATATTCCATAAAGAAGGAAAACAGATATGGGCCATTAGTAATGGCTATAAAGGTAAAACAACACATCGGGCATCATCTATGACCCATAATGAACATAGCTACAAATTTTCAGAAAGATCGACCCACTAGTTTTGTCTGGAGCAAGTGGAACACATTTTGACCATGGACGGACACACACACACACACACACACACACACACACAGAGCATTTCTATAAGAACTGGAGTACAAAAAGGCTACTATCATTTTTGGGGGGAAAGCATACCGTCATGGAATAAAAGATGACTACATCATGTGGCTTCCAAGGGGACAACTGTGGCCATGCTGAATGTCCTGTCTGTGTGATGATACCATTTACTAAACAAACTTCCTTAGCCCTTCACATCAAAGGGAGCTCAGGCTATTGACAACAGCTCTTCAGTGATTAGACGTAGGGCCTGTGGTCATGGGATTCCCTCCCCCTGCAGCTCTGCCTCAGGGTCTCTCCTCCAGCTGGTTATGGGTCATCCCCCTCCTGTCTTTCCTGCGGGTTCCAGGTCAGAGCCTGACGGATGGTGTGGGAGGGCGGCATGTGTGCTAGGCAGCTAGGCAGTGTGGTGTCGAGCGCAGCATTCTTAGGAGTCATGGGTGTGCCATTATTTCATCATGGGGGGAAAGAGTTACCCTACTTGCTCATCATTTACTGTTGACTCTTCCCTGCCTCATGTAAGATATTTCCTTTCCTTGTTTCTGACGTGGCAAACTGGCTGTTGAAAATGTGCTTCTGACAGGCGTTAATGAAAGACTGCATTTTCAGTGTTGCGCCCTTTGGTCTTTCTCTGTGCCTCGGAGTTGTACAGCAGGACAGATTTCACACTGGAGTTTAAAGATGTACAGGTTTGTGGCTACCTAACCCATCATTCCCAAAAGTCCAAAGGCCTGTGTGGCATGACAGTCCCTCCAGTTGTAAACATGTTTTTCAAAGCAACAGAACATTTTTTTTTTCTTTTTTTTGAGTTAGGGCTAGATTGCAGTTGTTTTTGCAGCAAGGAAGTTACATGATGATTTGTGTTTGTGTAGGATTCCCACATCATAGTTTGACTGGGGACAAGAACTCTGAGGAGAAGGCCTCTATGTGTATGTGGTGAGTAGGTTTGACACTGTTGTGAGGCATGTGATGGGGGTGGAGAGCGTGGGGTGGTAGGGGGGAGGGAGAGAAAGGATAGCTTAGTGGATTATAAATCACCTTGGAAGGGAGAGATTCCTGTGTCTCAGGTAGGAATCTCATGAAGGACAGCCTTTATTTACAGACTTTATGGAAACTGTACAAGTCTCATTGCATAGGCTGGCCGTCTGACTATATACCTTGTTAATTATAACAGAGATATTTGGTTATGGGTTATAATAATAGTTTACAGCAGACATGCTCAGCCATGGATGGACATTTTCATTCAGACTAAAGGTTCAAGAATATATCATCAAGATACA
>JADBJO010004415.1:186021-199115 GCA_016801955.1 Conus betulinus | reverse complement strand
TTGGAAATTTTGTTTTCTCTCTGGTCCTTGTCCCTTCCGGGACTTAGGATACTAAAAGGGAACATTATTACACACACACGCGCGCGCGCGTGCGCGTGCACACACACACACACACACACACACACACACACACACACACACACACACACCACACACACACGCATACAACACACACACGCACACGCACGCACACACACACACACACACACACACACACACACACACGCACGCACAAGCATCAATCATGAAACAAGCGTCATGAGCACAGCCTGAGGAGGAACGGACAGTGGATCACGAGGAAGTTACCTTCAAGTACAATAGCAATATCACATTTTGTATTTCAGTTTAGAAAGCGAGGTTTGTTTTTCAAAGCGGTGAGAAATAGGTGATAATGATGTTGTTGTTGAAGGGGCGGAGAGAGAGAGAGAGAGAGAGAGAGAGAGAGAGAGAGAGAGAGAGAGAGAGAGAGTCTAGCATGCATTAATATTATGAGAGAGAGAGAGAGAGAGAGAGAGAGAGAGAGAGAGAGAGAGAGAGAGAGAGAGAGAGAGAGAGTAGAAAGCGAAAAAAAGAAAATGAGACGACTGAGAGGGAGAAGGGAGAAGAGAGTCAGTGAAGAAATGAAGAACGCGGGGGAAAGCAAGGTCGAACAACAGTGTTAGGACATTTAAAGACAATAGCAAAAACAACATAGAGAAAGCTTTTGAGGTAGTGAAGAACATGACCAGGTAAAGTAAAGTCAGCACCCACTTAGGACCTAGACGGCAATCATCACACAAGAAGAACACATCATTAAAAGGTGGACTGAATATTGCGATGAACACTGCAACAAACAGAGCACAGGAAATCCACATAATTATTGGTAATAGCACGGAGTATCCAATGACGATGACTCAACAATGCTTCGTGAAATCATAGCTGCACAGACTTCATCCAGTGACGATGACTCTCCAATGCTTCGTGAAATCATAGCTGCACCAAGTTCGTCCAATGACGATGACTGCCCAATGCTTCGTGAAATCATAGCTGCACAATGACGAGACCAAGCTCTAAGCGCTTTACAATCCACACTCGTTTACACAAAGGGTTGCCTACCTGGGTAGTGCCGACTGAAGAGCTGCAAGCTGATGCTTCATTCAGTCGTTTTTCCGTGTCATCCAGTCAATTTTGTTCAATATTGTTCACACAATTTCCTTACTTCCTTCATTTTTTCCATTTCTCTCGCAGGGTGCATGTGTGTAGCGTGTCATCCATACCAACGGTCAAACTGGTCTTCTGTTCCGAAAGTTGGTAATGGGATTTGAAGTGTGTGCAAGATGTTATGCGTGCGTTCACACACAGAACCTCGGTTTTTAGTCTCATTTCGAAGGACTGTATGGGAAATGGAGTCAGAACCAATGTCAGCTCGAGGGAAAAATCCCCCTGTACCGAAACGACGCGGCGGAGATTCGAACCCGCAACCCCCAGGATCACTAAGATAACGAGTCCGGCGCTCTACAACTGAACTATTCTGGCCCATATAACAAGGAGGCTGCTCCGCCTTCAGTCAATGACAGTTCCAGTGAACAAGCTGGCACTGGGAGGTTGAGGGGAGGGGACAGGGGGTGCAAAACGGGGAGAGTGCGTGACGTTGAGTCCTTGACCGGTTCATATAAGAGAGAAACTGTCCCACGATCCCTCCATGACAGTTCACTGAACGGAAGACTGTCCCACGTTCAGTCCGCGTGACAGGTCACATAACAGTGAGATGACCCCCACATACAGCTGACCCCCACATACAGTCCCTATGACAGGTCACATAACAGTGAGATGACCCCCACATACAGTCCCCATGACAGGTCACATAACAGTGAGATGACCCCCACATACAGTCCCCCCCATGACAGGTCACATAACAGTGAGATGACCCCCACGTTCAGTGCATGACAGGTCACATAACAGTGAGATGACCCCACACATACAGATGACCCCCCCCACATACAGTCCCTATGACAGGTCACATAACAGTGAGATGACCCCCACATACAGTCCCCATGACAGGTCACATAACAGTGAGATGACCCCCACATTCAGTCCCCGTGACAGGTCACATAACAGTGAGATGACCCCCACATACAGTCCCCGTGACAGGCACATAACGATGAGTTGACCCCCCACATACAGTCCCCGTTACAGGTCATATTGTAGTGAGATGACCCCCACATACAATCTCCGTGACAGGTCACATAACAGTGAGATGACCCCCACATACAGTCCCCGTGACAGGCACCTAAACGGTGAGATGACCCCCACATACAGTCTCCGTGACAGGTCACATAACAGTGAGATGACCTCCACATACAGTCCCCGTGACAGGTCACATAACAGTGAGATGACCCCCACATACAGTCCCCATGACAGCTCACATAACAGTGAGATGACCCCCACACAAAGTCCCCGTGACAGGCACCTAATGGTGAGATGACCGCCACATACAGTCCCCGTGACAGGTCACATAACAGTGAGATGACCCCCCACATACAGTCCCCGTGACAGGCACATAACAGTGAGATGACCCCCACATACAGTCCCCGTGACAGGTCACATAACAGTGAGATGACCCCCACACAAAGTCCCCGTGATAGGTCACATAACAGTGAGATGACCCCCACATACAGTCCCCATGACAGCTCACATAACAGTGAGATGACCCCCACGTTCAGTGCATGACAGTTGTAAACTGGTTGGCACTTGGAGGTTGAAGGGGGGGGGAGGAAAGGGGGGGGAGGGGGGTATAACATCCGATTTGTTTCCAGCGATAAAGCATTCAGCTGTATGACTCTCTTCTTCAGTTCCTTGTGGTTCATCGTTTATAATACAGTTCTTTGTGGTCATCGTTTATAATACAGTTCCTTGTGGTCGTCGTTTATAATCATAATATTATTGATCCTGCTTCGCAGTCAGTGAAGCTTCCTGGTAGTGCGTTAGGAGATCCTTCGCTTAGTATTCATTGTCATGTGTAATACACTGTAAATATGTAACAAAAAGTTTTGGTTTTTTTTTTTTCGTGTGTTGCTTTGCTTTTGCTGTTAAATGTTTCATGACATTGTAATGATTGTCATCTCTGGATCTCCTCAGCGTGGGGGTGGTCTGACTAAGAGGTGATACCGGTACCAGGGACACACCATACAGCTATCAATGCAGCCTTGCTTGCCTGCAACCTTGACCTTGGGCGGCACGGGGAAATCAGATATATGCTGCTCGTCGTCCATGACCCACCTGACACGCTCTTTTATATATCTACATTATTTTTTCTTTATATATAGGTCTGACGCGATGCTGTAGGATAAGTCAGCGCGTACTGATATCCTTGAAGTCACAGCTCTGCACAGCCTTGAGCCTTTGCACAGTTGTCGCTCAATAGAGCACCTTGCGCTACAGTTGTCGCTCAACAGAGCACCTTGCGCTCAGGTCAGTGGCTCCACTCTGGACGACCTTGCAGCGCCGCACCATCATTGATAACAGACTGTTATCACTGAACCTACGTGCTGTTCTCGGCTAACACGTTGACAGAAGTCCTCTGACTAGGTTTAGTCCATTGCACTTTGACCTACTGAAAACACCTCCAAGTGCATGAAACATTGTACTTTGAGCTACTGAACAATAACAAAGCGACAAACAACCACCACCCCTCCACCCCCATCCTTTCGACCTTTCCTTCTCCCCAAAGGCCACCCCTCCCCTCCCCCCAAAAAAAAAAAAAAAGAAAAAAAAAAAAGTCAGCCGTCTAATTCTCTAGTGGCGCTAATCTGGGGATGATGCTTTCCGTTCACCCGGCTTTTGCTGTGCACACCATCCCAATGCCTGTCAAATCTTTATGTTGTTTCTTTCCAAACTTTTTGAGCCTAGTTAATAGGAGTGTGCATAGGTAAACAGCACTAGCCTGGTTAACAGGAGTGTGCATAGGTAAACAGCACTAGCCTGGTTAACAGGAGTGTGCATAGGTAAACAGCACTAGCCTGGTTAACAGGAGTGTGCATAGGTACACAGCACTTGCCTGGTTAACAGGAGTGTGCATAGGTACACAGCACTTGCCTGGTTAACAGGAGTGTGCATAGGTACACAGCACTTGCCTGGTTAACAGGAGTGTGCATAGGTACACAGCACTTGCCTGGTGAACAGGAGTGTGCATAGGTACACAGCACTTGCCTGGTGAACAGGAGTGTGCATAGGTACACAGCACTTGCCTGGTGAACAGGAGTGTGCATAGGTACACAGCACTTGCCTGGTGAACAGGAGTGTGCATAGGTACACAGCACTTGCCTGGTTAACAGGAGTGTGCATAGGTACACAGCACTTGCCTGGTTAACCCACCAACAGCCTCCTCTCCCATCCAACCCCACCCATCCCCGCTCATCGCTGTCATAACTGTTTGTTTTAAGTTACCATCATTTGACAATTCTCTCTCCCTCCCTCCCTCTCTCTCTCTCTCTCTCTCTCTCTCTCTCTCTCTCTCTCTCTCTCTCTCTCTCTCTCTCTCTCTCTCTCTCTCTCTCTCTCTCTCTCTCTCTCTCTCTCTCTCTCTCTCTCTCTCTCTCTCTCTCTCTCTCCAGCAAAATGATGCAGAGAAGCAAAGAGTTCTGGAATACCTCTGTGTCTGTCTGTCTGTCTGTCTGTCTGTCGAATCTGTCTCTGTCTCTGTCTGTCTGTCTGTCTGTCTCTCTGTCTGTCTGTCTGTCTGTCTCTCTCTCTCTCTCTCAATTGTCGATGCTTAACAATGAATCTCTTGCTTTGCTTTCGAAATTATTTGATGCTAAAATCCTGTTCATGTTACAATATATAGGGCTGAACTGTGGGGTCTTGATGGTGCAGCTGCACAATGTCAAAAGGTTCATTTATTTGCTTTAAAAAAGTTTTTGGGTGTCACACCACAAACCGCAAATGATCTTTGTATGGTTAAACTGACAGATACCCCGTATCTTTGCACTCCACTGTTAAATGTGTCAAGCACTGGTTAAACCTAAATCAGATGGCTGAACATAGATTGCCTCACAAAGCGCATAAAACTGCTGTTAGAACTAGATTATAGAGGTAAGATGAACTGGGTGTCGCAAGTTAGAACGAAATTATACGAATATCGTTTTGGGTATGTATGGCATAAACCAAGGTGTCGGAGATACGAACAACTTCGTCCGTACGTTTTAAAGAAAGACTTATTGACTGTAGATGGCAAGACTGGAATTTTCATGTTTAAAGTTTTAAAAGAACATTTAATGATCTGCATTCTCTCCCAATGTGCATGTCAATGCGTGTAGACAGGCACCTTAAGTTTATGATGACTAAGTTTAGAACTGGAGTGTCTGATATTTCTGTTCATCATTGTCGTTATAAACAAGTCAATAACTCTGATCTGTTATGTCCATTATATCGACAGTCAAGAGAAGATGAAGTGCATTTTGCATTAACTTGTCCAGAATTATAAGATTTAAGAGGAAAAAAAACCATTCCACGGAAATGTTATACAAAACCTTGCCTGTTTAGTCTTGTTTTGTTAATGTCATCTAAGAATGAAAGCATTGTAAAACAGTTTGCAGTTTATTTACACATAAAACTTTCAAAAGGCGAAGCGTTAATGCAATGTAATTATTGCATTGAATCTGGTGATGCGACATTATTATGTTTCATGTATATCATCCTTCTGAGGGGCCAAGGCTTATAAGAATAAAACATCTGAATCTGAATCTGAATCTCTCTCTCTCTCTCTCTCTCTCTCTCTCTCTCTCTCTCTCTCTCTCTCTCTCTCTCTCTCTCTCTCTCTCTCTCCAGCAAAAATGATGCAGAGAAGCAAAGAGTACCGGAGTACCTCTCTGTCTGTCTGTTTGTCTGTCGGTCGGTCTGTCTCTATCTCTCTCTGTCTGTCTCTGTCTCTGTCTCTGTCTCTCTGTCTATGTCTGTCTGTCTGTCTATGTCTCTCTCTCTCTCTCTCTCTCTCTCTCTGTCTCTCTGTCTCTGTCTCTGTCTCTCTCTCTCTCTCTCTCTCTCTCTCTCTCTCTCTCTCTCTCTCTCTCTCTCTCTCTCCAGCAAAATGACGCAGAGAGAGCAAAAGAGTTCCCGAGTACTGTCTATCCGTCTGTCTGTCTGTCTGTCTGTCTGTCTGTCTGTCTGTCTGTCTGTCTCTCTCTCTCTCTCTCTCTCTCTCTCTCTCTCTCTCTCTCTCTCTCTCTCTCTCTCTCTCGTGCACGAAGTTTGATGACAATATGCAGGGTAAATTTGACAAGGTTCAAGAAGACCTCGGGGAGATAAAAGAATCTTTCTCGACTCTAAAAAGTCAAGTTCAGGTTCTTACTGAAGTAGAAATCTTAAGACAGTCAAATTATGAACTCGACCAATCGAATAAGTGCATGCAGGAATAATTGAAAGCTTTAGAAAGAAAAAAAAACGGACGATTTAGCGTGCCGATCAAAGAGAAATAACATCATTGTGCATGGAATTCCCACAGCTGGAAAGGAGACGCCTGAGCAATGTGAGAACCTTCTGAGGGACATGCTGACGGACAAGATGGATCTGACTGATGACTTCTCCTTTGACCGAGTTCATCGTGTGAACGCTAAACGGGGACTCTCCGGTGATAGCCAGACCTACATTCTATAACGAAAAAGTTAAGATCTTGAAGGCGAGTGGGAAACTGAAAGGGAATAATCTTTTTGTGGGAGTGTACTATTCTCAGCGAGTTAGGTCAATTGGGGAAAAAAAAGTTGTCATCTCATCTGAGAGCTGCCAAAGATCAAGGAAAGAGGGCCACCATGATCTACGACCACTTGGTCATCGAAGGGAAGAAATTCTTCTTGTCTGGTGATGACACAAGCACCGTGGGGCTACCATAGGAATACGCCCCGGCCTAGTAAAACAAATGTTCTTGATGAGTTTGATACTTTTTGTGTTAATAGGTTAGGTGTAAATACCAGTGGACACCGGTTTCAAGGGGATGGTCCAATGTGCAGGCGAACACGGCACGGGGAATTCAAAATAGAAAATCTGACAATGTGCGTCCGTGTTCAGATAGGGAGAGAGAGTTTGTTTACAGCGTGGATAGTAGTACGCATTCACCCTTGTGTGTTTTTTTGAAAGCGTGACAAGCGTGTCCGGATGCATGCACGAAAATAAAGAAAAATGTGTGACAGTGTCAGTGTTATGAAAGCACAGAAGCCTTCTCTGATGATTAATGGTTGTCACTCTGTATCGGTGAATGTTAGCAACACAAGAACCTATTCTTTTCTACACTGGAATATATTGTCTGATCCAGATGCTATTGAATATGTTTCGTCCGTTGGTTTCAATTGTCTTGTTGAAACTTTCGTCGCCAATTTTCAGTCTTCCCATATTTTCTGATCATAACATGTTTGTAAGCCTGCAGTCATTTACTCACCGTGGAAGGAGATCAGGGGCAGTACTATGTCTGATAAGAAATAATCTGATGAAATATGTGTCAAAAGTCAGTACTGAGTGTGATAATGTCTTGCTGTTTGTTAAAGATAAAACATTGTTTCCTTTGACGAATGATATTCTATATGTATGTTCGTATGTTCCCCCCAGAAAAGTCTCCATGCTATTCTGTGTTTAACGTTGATAACGTATCAGTCAAGAGGAGGATTGTATAATAGATAATTTGTTTTACGACAAAATGTCAATATTGATGTGTGGTGACTTAAACGGCCGAACGGCCGATGTTTCACCGCAATTTGATGAACAACAAAAACATTTTCATGGTTTGATAAGTCTGATATTGTTGAAATGAGAGGTTACTGTGAAGATACGGTGCTTATGGCAAAAGTCTACTTAACATGTGTAACGCGCTAGATTTATACATTTTGAACGGTGTATGTCCTGGTAAAGACCATTTCTGTTTTACTAATATCAGTGAATCTGGTAGTAGTGTGAACTATTATTTTCTTGCTTCTTCTGACCTTTTTGATTTCATACAATCTCCTTGTAACCTTCATGTAAAAAGAACGGATGGAATCAGATCACATGCCTCTTGAATTTCATGCGAGTGCATCTGGTTCTAATAATTGTGAGAATATAAAGCAAGAAAGGAAAAAGTATAGAAAGAAATTTGTTTGGAATAATAATTGCGCCACGGACTTCATTAATACGATGCACTCGGATGAAATGAAATCAAAGTTTTTGCATATTTTTTAATTTGATAGATATTATTGTAAATGATGCCCTTGATTTGTTTATCAATACTGTTAAAAAAAAAACTGGTAAATGTATGGAACAACGAGTATGTATGAACAGAACAAAAAGACAGAACGACTGGTTTGATCTAGAGTGTTTACAAGCTAAAAGAGATGTCAGGAGGTTACTTAGGGTATGGAAGAGAACCTTAGACAAAAATAACCGACACTTATACTGTGTATCACGATCAGAGTATAAAAATTTATTATATAGGAAGCAAAAGTCACACAATGATAAAATGTTCAAAGAAATTGTCACTAATATGGACAGCCAAGAGAGTTTTTGGAAAAGTGTCGAGTAGGTGTTTAAAACACGAACACAGAAACAGAATAGAATTACAATGGAGCAATGATATTACCATTTTAAAAACGTGTTGGAAAAGGATATCAGCACTGATACAGAAACTGGTGAAAATGAAGCATTTTTAGATGATGAATATTCTGAATTTTTCGATCGACCAATTACAAAGCATGAAGTACAATTTGTAATAAGAAAACTGAAAAATGGTAAAGCAGCAGGGCCTGATGGTGAATTGAATTAAAAAAAAACAAACAAAACGTAGGGGACTTTGCATTCGATTTTTCTTGTAAAGTTATTCAATGTTCTTTTTGAAAAAGGAATTTATTCCGAGAATTGGACCGGATCGACCATCTTACCTCTGTTTAAAAAGGGTGACGCAAATAATCGAATAGTCATAGAGGAATCTCCTTGTGTTATGTTGTTAGTAAACTTTATGGATCCATAACAAACAAGAGATTATCCGAATGGATCGAATATCTATCTATCTATCTATCTATCTATCTATCTATCTATCTATCTATCTATCTATCTATCTATCTATCTATAAACATAACTGGTGAATACTAAGCAGGTTTTAAGAAGGATTATAGTACAATCGATCACTTGTTCACTCTACTGGCTGCTGTTCAGAAGCAGTTTTTCAAATAATCGTAAGTTATATGTTGCATTTATAGACTTCGAAAAGCCTTTGATTCTATTTCTAGAAAGCTTCTGTGGCCAATACTGGCAAAACATTGTAGAAAAGGCAAAACTATTTAAATGTGTTAAATGCAATTATGTTAAAGCTAATACAAGCTAGGTGTAGTGCAAAATTTAGTGAGTTTATTAGATGTACACAGGGTGTTAAGCAGGGTGATGTTTATATTCCTGTTTCATTCTCTTTGTTTATTAAGGAATAAGCTTTGGAAGTTATCGAGAAGGGAAAACATGGTGTTTCATTTGATTTGATTGAAATATTCAGTCTACGTTTTTGCAGATGATATCGTTTTACTGTCTAAAACTGTTAAAGGGCTTCAAAACCAGTTGAACAAATTGTACTCAGCGGCACACAGATTACATCTCAAAGTAAACAAGGACAAATAAACATTATAGTTTTTTGAAAGGGTGGATATTTGTCGTCACGTGAAAAATGGTTTTATGTAAATTCTAAAATTGCGATTGTGAATGCCTACAAATATCTGTGCTTATATTTTTCTACAAAACTAAGTTTTTCGTTTGCCTGCCAAGATCTTGTGAGTAAAGGGAAGCGCGCTGTTATGGCTATTTTAGGCGTCTTGTATAAGTTTGAAAACGAGTCAGTAAAACTATTTTTTCAGAATGTTTGATACCCAGGTTCAGCCTATAACCCAGTATTGCGCTGAGATTTGGGGTTTGGAGAAAGGACACAACATAGAGAAATTGCACGTGTTTGCTATAAAACGGTTTTTGAATGTCGATAGGCGTACCCCAAATGACTTGACGGATGGAGAACTTGGTAGATTCCCTATCTATTTGAATTCATATATAAAATGTGTAAGATACTGGCTTAAACTGTTATGTAAAGGGCAACATAGACTGCCAGCCAAAGCTTATAAAACATTGTTTGACCCGGATATGAGAGGGAAAAACTACGTGGGCATCAGGCATTCGTAAATGTTTATGTAATTATGGCTTTTCGTTTGCATGGTTAGAAAATGGGTTGGATGTGTCAGCAGTTTCTTGGCTTGTTTCAGGCAACGAATAATAGATTGCCTATGGCAGGACTGGGATAGCCATATTCAAAGCAGCGAACGATTTTCATTATTTAGGCTGCTGAAAAGTAAGCACAAACTTATTCCGTTAAAATATCATCGACGTCTAGCACTTTTTAAGTTAGTCTTTTGTCGTCAAAAAATTCCAACGTTGCAAGGAATCTTGCTTTATATCTGTAAATCATCATTTAAAAGAAGGGGTGATTTGACCTAGGTAAATTGCATATGTTGAGAATGTTTAAATGTTTGTGATCAAATACCTTTGTTTAATTATGTTGAGAATATTTTTAAATTTTGTGATCAAATACCTTGTTTAATTATGTTCTTTATTACCCACCCCCTTCAAATGGGACTGTGGCCTTTCTGAATAAATTCTCTCTCTCTCTCTCTCTCTCTCTCTCTCTCTCTCTCTCTCTCTCTCTCTCTCTCTCTCTCTCTCTCTCTCTCTCTCTCCGGGATAGCTCACTCACTCCGACTCCGCGACGAAGTAGTTATTGTGGCCAGTTGGCGTGTCTTTTGTATGTTGGATCACAACAGACTGCACTGAACACATCATGAACACATCATTGAACACATCACTGAACATATCACTAAACACATCACTGAACACTGCACTGAACACTGCACTGAACACATCATGTACACATCACTGAACACATCACTGAACGAACACATCATGAACACTGCACTGAACACTGCACTGAACACTGCACTGAGCACCTCACGAACACATCACTCAACACATCACTCAACACATCACTCAACACATCATGAACACATCACTGAACACATCACTGAACACATCACTGAACACATCACTCAACACATCACTCAACACATCATGAACACATCACTGAACACATCACTGAACACATCACTGAACACATCACTGAACACTGCACTGAACACATCACTGAACACATCACTGAACACATCACTGAACACTGCACTGAACACTGCACTGAGCACTGCACTGAACACATTAGTGAACACATCATGAAACATATCACTGAACACATCATGAACACATCATGAACACATCATGAACACATCATGAGCACATCATGAAACGCATCATTGAACACATCATGAACACATCATGAGCACATCATGAGCATATCATTGAACACATCACTGAACACATCACTGAATACATCATGAACACATCACTGAACACTGCACTGAACACATCACTGAACACTGCACTGAACACATTAGTGACACATAATGAACAGATCACTGAACACATCTCTGAACACATCTCTGGACACATCACTGAACACATCTCTGAACACACATCACTGAACACATCATTGAATACATCACTGAACACATCACTGAACATTGCACTGAACACATCACTCAACACATCACTCAACACATCACTCAACACATCATTGAACACATCTCTGAACACATCTCTGACAACATCACTGAACACTGCACTGAACACTTCATGAACACATCACTGGACACATCACTGAACACATCATGAACACATCATGGGCACATCACTGAACACATCATGAACACATCATGGACACATCACTGAACACATCATGAACACATCACTGAACACATCATGAACATATCACTGAACACATCATAAACACATCACTGAACACATCATGAACACATCACTAAACACATCATGAACACATCACTGAACACATCACTGAAAACATCATGAACACATCATGAAACACGTCACTGAACACATCACTGAACATATCATGAACACATCATAAACACATCACGAACACATCACTGAACACATCACTGAACACATCATGAACACATCATGAACACATCATGAATACATCACTGAACACATCACTGAACACATCATGAACACGTCACTGAACACATCACTGAACACATCACTGAACACATCATGAACACATCATTAACACATCAATGAACACATCAGGAACACATCATGAACACATCACATCACTGAACACATCACTGAACACATCATGAATACATCACTGAACGCATCACTGAACACATCATGAACATGTCACTGAACAATCAATGAACACATCTCTGAACACATCACAGTGACTGGATCACAACGGACTGCACTGAACACATCACCACAGACTGCACAGAAACACATCACAACAGACTGCACTGAACACATCACAGTGACTGCATTGAACACATCACAGTGACTGCACTAAACACATCACAGTGACTGCATTGAACACATCACAACAGACTGCACTGAACACATCACAGTCACTGCATTGAACACATCACAACAGACTGCACTGAACATATCACAACAGACTGCACTGAACACATCACAACAGACTGCACTGAACACATCACAGTGACTGCACTAAACACATCACAGTGACTGCATTGAACACATCACCACAGACTGCACAGAACACATCACAACAGACTGCACTGAACACATCACAGCGACTGCATTGAACACATCACAGTGACTGCACTAAACACATCACAGTGACTGCATTGAACACATCACAGTGACTGGATCACAACGGACTGCACTGAACACATCACCACAGACTGCACTGAACACATCACAACAGACTGCACTGAACACATCACCACAGACTGCACTGAACACATCACCACAGACTGCACTGAACACATCACCACAGACTGCACTGAACACATCACAGTGACTGCATTGAACACATCACAGCAGACTGCACTGAACACATCACAACAGACTGCACTGAACACATCACAGTCACTGCATTGAACACATCACAGTGACTGCACTGAACACATCACAGTGACTCGGCGGGGGCCTGAATAGCTCAGTGATAGAGCGCCGGACTCGTAATCTTGGTGATCCTGGGGTTG
>JADBJO010004415.1:178521-181021 GCA_016801955.1 Conus betulinus | reverse complement strand
CGTCATGTTCCTTCCATCATGATTTTCGAGTGGGCACTGAAAAGTTACGTGCTTAAATGCCAGCTGCAGAATGCCACTGCTACCTGTCACTAGCACACATGAGGCCTTCACCCTATAATACAGTGTATGTGCATGTATGTGTGTGTGTGTGTGTGTGCGCGCGCGCGCGCGCGCGCGAGTGTGTGTGTGTGTGTGTGTGTGTGTGTGTGTGTGTGTGTGTGTGTGTGTGTGTGTGTGTGTGTGTGTGTGTGTGTGCGTGCGTGTGCGCGCGCGTGTGTGTATACTTATATAGATAGATAGGTATATGTATGTGTGTGAGTATGTGTGAGCGCGTACGTGCGCGCGCGTGTGTGTGCATCTCTCTCTCGTTCTCTCTCTGTCTCTCTGTCTCTCTCTGTGCCTGCATATGTGTGTGAGCACACGAGAGAGAGAGAGAGAGAGAGAGAGAGAGAGAGAGAGAGAGAGAGAGAGTAGATAGTGAGAGATTGAGATCTTATAATCATTAGTTGTAAAATAAAAGGGTGTGCCCAACCCTTTCTAAATTGCTAGCAGTTCACCACAGTGTGTCCTTGAAGAACCTTTCTGTATTGTTAGCAGTTCATCACAGTGTGTCCTTGAAGAACCTTTCTGTATTGTTAGCAGTTCATCACAGTGTGTCCTTGAAGAACCTTTCTGTATTGTTAGCAGTTCATCACAGTGTGTCCTTGAAGAACCTTTCTGTATTGATAGCAGTTCATCACAGTGTGTCCCTTGAAGAACCTTTCTGTATTGTTAGCGTTCATCACAGTGTGTCCTTGAAGAACTTTTCAGTATTGTTAGCAGTTCATCACAGTGTGTCCTTGAAGAACCTTTCTGTATTGTTAGCAGTTCACCAGAGAGTGTCCTTGAAGAACCAGAGACAGACCAGAACCTTGAAGAAGCAGGGAGTGTGTTTCCGGAAACCAGACTGTGCCATGGCTCTTCCTTCTCCCTGTTTTATGCAGTGGGTAGTGACCTTACTCTTGACCTTGACCCTGAGGTCAGGGGTTGGAGATGAAGTGGCGGACAGCGGCATGTCGGAGGTCTTGAGAGACTTCATCGTGGCCCGCCACAACTCCTACCGCACCACCATCAACGCCAAGAAAATGCTGAAAATGGTAAGAGACATGCCAGAGGTTACCAGACATGCTAGGGAAGGTCAGATAAATGCTGGTGATGGTAGAGGATATGCCAGAGACGACAAGAGATCCTGGAGATAGCTTAAAGATGATCATGAAGGTAATTGATGGTGGGGGAAGCAAGGAATGCCTGAGATGGAAAGAGACCGTGGAGCTGTTCAGAGAGATATTGCAGATAGTGAACGCTAGACGTTAGAGATCCTGGACATATATGAGATGCCGGAGATGGGTCGAGACGCTGGAGATGGTAGAAAGATGCTGGGAATGGTAAGAGCGATGTCGAGGATGGTAAGAGAGATGCCGATGATGGTAAGAAATTAGTAAACATCTAACGGATGAGTAAGATGGTGAGCAGTCCCTCCACAGAGCCCAATAAATACAAGGCTACCATGAAGCAACCCATCAGAGGAGGCTCTGCACTGCTGCCAAATTCACATTGGCGGTGTTCCATGGTGCCTGCTTTGAGCGAACATCAGCTGGACATGACCTAGAATGCCCCCCTACAGTTGATGCTGTTGTCACACACAGGCGACAATGAAGGTGTGCTAGTGTTTAGTTGGCTGTGGTTATACAGACCTCATGTCAATGTACAGCCCAGTTATGGATCGGAAGACCTGGCCACAGCTGCTGCAGGCCAATGCCCTGTCTGGCTGTGGCGTGCTGACCTTGTCTTCCATTACGGCGCGTCTGTCCATAAGGTTGTAATAAAGATCTTGACGTTGTCTTCTATTGCGGCGCGTCTATTCACAAGGTTGTAACGAAGACCTTGACGTTGTCTTCTATTGCGGCGCGTCTATCCATAAGGTTGTAATAAAGACCTTGACGTTGTCTTCTATTGCAGCGCGTCTATCCATCAGGCTGTAATGAAGACCTTGACGTTGTCTTCTATTGCGGCGCGTCTATCCACAAGGTTGTAACGAAGACCTTGACGTTGTCTTCTATTGCGGCGCATGGTGCGTCTATCCACAAGGTTGTAATGAAGACCTTCAAGTTGTCTTTTATTACGCGCGTCTGTCCACAAGGTTGTAATGAAGACCTTGACGTTGTCTTCTATTGCGGCGCGTCTATCCACAAGGTTGTAATGAAGACCTTGACGTTGTCTTCTATTGCGGCGCGTCTATCCCACAGGTTGTGATGAAGACCCTGAGGTTGTCTTTAACTTGTTTGTATTGACCACCCGGACAGAACTTTCTCTCGCCTTAGTTGTTTTGAAATCTGTTTGTCTAACATGCTGATGAGAGGGTGCCCCCATCGGGCTGGATTTCCAACCAGAGTAAAGGAGACTGAAGGCATGTTTGAGATGCATTACCGTGTGTCAGAGATCTTGGCTTCAGTGATTTCGA
>JADBJO010004415.1:163521-173521 GCA_016801955.1 Conus betulinus | reverse complement strand
TGTGCTGCAATAATGTAGTCACACACAATGTTGTGCTGCAGATGATGTGGTCACACACAATGTTGTGCTGTAAGTGATGTGGTCACACAAAATGTGCTGCAGATGATGTGGTCACACACAATGTTGTGCTGCAGATAATGTAGTCACACACACATGTTGTGCTGCAGATGATGTGGTCACACACAATGTTGTGCTGTAAGTGATGTGGTCACACAAAATGTGCTGCAGATGATGTGGTCACACACACAATGTTGTGCTGCAGATGGTGTGGTCACACACAATGTTGTGCTGCAGATGGTGTGGTCACACACAATGTTGTGCTGCAGATGGTGTGGTCGGACACGAGGAAAGTGGGTTGTGCCCTGAGAGGTGCGGCAACCTGACGGGACCTGACCAGACCTATGCCAACGCCTGGTTCTTCGCCTGTCTGTATGACCCCCCGTGAGTCCTACCACCCCCTCCTAATAACATCCATCTCAACGCCTGTCTCTGTGACCCCTCGTGAGTCTTTCCACCCCCTCCTAATAACACCCATTTCAACACCTGTCTCTATGACCCCCCGTGAGTCCTACCACCTCCTCCTAATAACACCCCATCTCAATATGAGCCCCCGTGAGTCCTACCACCTCCTCCTAATAACACCCATCTCAACGCCTGTCTCTATGACCCCCCGTGAGTCCTATCACCTCCTCCTAATAACACCCATCTCAACGCCTGTCTCTATGACCCCCCGTGAGTCCTACCACTTCCTCCTAATAACACCCATCTCAATATGAGCCCCCGTGAGTCCTACCACCTCCTCCTAATAACACCCATCTCAACGCCTGTCTCTATGACCCCCCGTGAGTCCTACCACCTCTCCTAATAACACCCATCTCAACGCCTGTCTCTATGACCCCCCGTGAGTCCTATCACCTCTCCTAATAACACCCATCTCAACGCCTAGTTTTCGCCTGTCTCTATGCCTTCTCCTCCCTCGTAATCCCCACTCCTAATTAGACCTACCCCAACGTCTGTTTCTTCTTCGCCTATCTCTATGGGCCTCCCCCCCCCCCCCCCCCATTGAGTTCCTTCCTCTTCTTGTAATCAGACCCACCCCAACGCCTGGTTCTTTGCCTGTCTCTATGATCCTCCGTGAGTTCTCCCACCTCCACCCCTTTTTCCATAGCTCTTACCGTATTTCAGCCATCTGCTTAGTAGTCCTTTGTTTCTATCACACTCCCCCACCCACTCGTCTCTTCCTATACACACGCCTGGGGGTTCGTCTCTCCCCTTTCCCCCCCAATACAAACACTACACCTCCGCGTAACGCTCACTAGTTCTGTGCTTATCTCTCTGTTACACCCCTCCTCCACCTGTGTTCAAACTAGCCCCTCTTCAGCCAGCATCCTCAAGACTATTTTCCACCATTGCTCAACAGGTTTTCCCCTGATTTTCTGTGATCACCTCCACTCCCATTTCCCAGAGTTCGGCCTCTTACCTCTTCCTCGATTTTGACATGCACAGACTCAGGGCATGTTCATGTTATTTCATGTAGCATCTTATGTGAGCCTGTTGTCTATTTTGCAGTTTGCAGCAGGCACAAACAGAAGAAACAAACAAAGAAGGCAGAAAATAATGACCCATGTATAGGCTCCACTGACAGTCTGGGTAAAATATGCTGCCAAACTATCCTAACAAATACTATTCTTAATATACAACCCATGTAAACCATGCTGCCAATAATCATAACAAGCATCATTTAAAGTATACAGCCTATGTAAAACATGTTGCCCAATGATCACTACAAGCATAATTTGAAACATGCAAACTATGTATAACGTGTTGCCCAATGATCACGACAAGTATCATTTGAAACTATGTACATCGTGCTGCCAGATGGTCATAACAAATAATATAGTTTTAACTGCACAACCTGTGTAAAACATTTTGCCAAAAGATCACATCAAGGACCATATAGACTATACGTTTGTAAAATGTGCTGCCAAATGCCCATACAAGTACCACATGAAATATACAACCTATATAAAACATGGTGCTAAAGCACTATAACAAGCGTCATATATATTTTTTAGCCGATACAAAACGTGCTGCCAAATGGTTGTAACTAGTATCATGTGAAATACACAAACTATATAAAACTTACTTTCGCATGTCCATTCTACATTTCATGTAAAATATAAAACAACGTAAAATATGCAGCCAAATGGCCATAAGTATGATATGAAAAACAAAAACTGTGTAAAATGTGTAGCCAATAGACCATGACAAGTACTATATAAAATAAACAACCAACGTGAACATAACAAGCATCACGTAAAGTGTATGAGCTATGTAAAACGTGCACCATTCACCATACAAAGTACCATAATATTATGCACTCTAGTGCCAATGTCAAACATACTGCCAAAGCACCATAACATAGTTTTACAATACAAAGCAGGAGACCAACAGAAGCACACACACATCATCAGTCCGTTGAAATATATGTCTCCTGTTCACATGAGCATTTATCCGTAGAGCAAGATATATTCTTTTGAATAATCAGATATAAAACTAGCCTTTTGTCACTACCTAAGAGAGAGAGAGAGAGAGAGAGAGAGAGAGAGAGAGAGAGAGAGAGAGAGAGAGGTCTGAGTGAGTAGAGAGAACGTGGACTGTGTGTTGTAGTGTGGAACGTGGAACGGGCCGGGGTTTGCCCTATGTGAGGTGTGTTTGTAGTGGGAACGTGGCCGGGGTGTTGCCCTATGTGAGGTGTGTTGTAGTGGGAACGTGGCCGGGGTGTTGCCCAATGTGAGGTGTGTTGTAGTGGGAACGTGGCCGGGGTGTTGCCCCAATGTGAGGTGTGTTGTAGTGGGAACGTGGCCGGGGTGTTGCCCTATGTGAGGTGTGTTGTAGTGGGAACGTGGCCGGGGTGTTGCCCTATGAGGTGTGTTGTAGTGGGAACGTGGCCGGGGTGTTGCCCTATATGTGAGGTGTGTTGTAGTGGGAACGTGGCCGGGGTGTTGCCCTATATGAGGTGTGTTGTAGTGGGAACGTGGCCGGGGTGTTGCCCCCTATGTGAGGTGTGTTGTAGTGGGAACGTGGCCGGGGTGTTGCCCTATGTGAGGTGTGTTGTAGTGGGAACGTGGCCGGGTGTTGCCCTATGTGAGGTGTGTTGTAGTGGGAACGTGGCCGGGGTGTTGCCCTATGTGAGGTGTGTTGTAGTGGGAACGTGGCCTGGGTGTTGCCCTATGTGAGGTGTGTTGTAGTGGGAACGTGGCCGGGGTGTTGCCCAATGTGAGGTGTTGTGTAGTGGGAACGTGGCCTGGGTGTTGCCCTATGTGAGGTGTGTTGTAGTGGGAACGTGGCCGGGGTGTTGCCCTATGTGAGGTGTGTTGTAGTGGGAACGTGGCCGGGGTGTTTGCCCTATGTGAGGTGTGTTGTAGTGGGAACGTGGCCGGGGTGTTGCCCTATGTGAGGTGTGTGTAGTGGGAACGTGGCCGGGGTGTGTCCCCAATGTGAGGTGTGTTGTAGTGGGAACGTGGCCGGGGTGTTCCCCAATGTGAGGTGTGTTGTAGTGGGAACGTGGCCGGGTGTTGCCCAATGTGAGGTGTGTTGTGTAGTGGGGAACGTGGCCGGGGTGTTGCCCAATGTGAGGTGTGTTGTAGTGGGAACGTGGCCGGGGTATTGCCCTATGTGAGGTGTGTTGTAGTGGGAACGTGGCCGGGATGTTGCCCAATGTGAGGTGTGTTGTAGTGGGAACGTGGCCGGGTGTTGCCCAATGTGAGGTGTGTTGTAGTGGGAACGTGGCCGGGGTATTGCCCTATGTGAGGTGTGTTGTAGTGGGAACGTGGCCGGGGTATTGCCCTATGTGAGGTGTGTGTTGTAGTGGGAACGTGGCCGGGGTGTTGCCCTATGTGAAGGGTCAGCGAGGGGAAGAGTGTTGCCCAGTGTCCTGAGTTCTAGTCAACCAGGTGTGAGTTGGAGTCTCTGCTATCCTGGTAAACGTGCAGGACTTTCCACAGTCTTTTGTAGTGGGAACTGACCTCTTCCCTAGTCAGCTCTCTTCTTCTGGGAACGTCTTCTTCTTCTTGCTTCTGTGAGGTCTGTTCTTCTTCTGGCTTTTCACTCTTATTTTTCTTCTTCTTATCTCTTTCTTAACTCCGTAGCGAGTCATTGGGGCACCATCATGAGGAACAATTCATCAGGTTCCATGAGTTCGGCACCACCCGGGAGGAACAATTCATCAGGTTCCATGAATTCAGCACTACCATGAAGAACAATTCATCAGGTTCCATTGGTTCGGGCGGTTGCGTGCCAAGGCCATTATCTCTACACGTGTATCTTCCTGTCCACTCTGCAATGTTCAGGGGTGTTTCCCAATGTGAGGTGTGTTGCTTTGCTTTTTTTTCGTTTATGTTTGTGTCTTCTGTCTTCCTCCTTCACCAGTTCCAGAGAGGATTTGTCTCAGCAAGGCATTCATATCTTGCAACATGGCCATGGAAAGGGAACGTGGACTGTATTAGCAAGGCCTTTATATCTTGCAACATGTTGCCGCACTAGTGTAGTTTTCCGTTTCCTCAGTGACGTCAGGAGATTACAGTTCTATCTGTTGCTTGATACACTGGTTGACTGTGATATGTATCTGTAGTTAATTTAGTATCATGAGATAATATGTCATACACTGGTTGACTGTGATATGTATCTATAGTTTAGTATTTTGAGATAATATGCCATACACCTGGTTGACTGTGATATGTATCTATAGTTTAGTATCTTGATATCATATGTCATACACTGGTTGACTGGTGATATGTATCTATAGTTTAGTATCTTGAGATCATAATATGATCTCATAAAAACTATTATGTCATTTCCATGGCTTGGATTCTTCGTTCCAGATGCACTATGAGGTTCTATGTCTCTCATGCGTAAATGAAGATCATGAGGTTCTATGTCTCTCACGGGTAAAGGTAGATCATGAGGTTTCGATGTCGCTCACGCGTAAAGGTAGATCATGAGGTTCTATGTCTCTCATGCGTAAAGGTAGATCATAAAGGTTCTATGTCTCTCACGCGTAAAGGTAGATCATGAGGTTCTATGTGTCTCATGTGTAAAGGAAGATCATGAGGTTCTATGTCTCTCATGCGTAAAGGAAGAGATCATGAGGTTCTATGTCTCTCACGCGTAAAGGTAGATCATGAGGTTCTATGTGTCTCATGTGTAAAGGAAGATCATGAGGTTCTATATGTCTCTCACGCGTAAAGGTAGATCATGAGGTTCTATGTCTCTCATGCGTAAAGGAAGATCATGAGGTTATATGTGTCTCATGCGTAAAGGAAGATCATGAGGTTCTATGTCTCTCATGGCCTAAGGTAGATCATGAAGTTTTTATGTCTCTCATGCGTAAAGGTAGATCATGAGGTTCTATGTCTTGTCCATGCGTAAAGGTAGATCATGAGGTTCTATGTCTCTCATGCAAGGCATTAAATCTTGCAGATCAAATATACCAGTGTACTCAGCAACAGCCCAATCTTGTCCTTACAGGCTCTCATCTGGATATAATAGTTCTTGTCTTTGTTGCTGTCAGGAGAGGTTTTAGGATTTGGATTCCTCTCTGTTCATGATGGATCATACACTAGTTGTCTTTGCTGCTGTTGAGAGGTTTTAGGATTTGGGATTTGATTCCTGTCTGTTCATGATGGATCATGTAGTTGCCTTTGTTTGCTGTTTGAGAGGTTTTAGGGTTTTGGATTCCTCTCTGTTCATGATGGATCATGTAGTTGTCTTTGCTGCTGTTGTAGAGGTTTTTAGGATTTGGATTCCTCACTGTTCATGATGGATTTAGATTAGAGAATTGTTCAACAGATTCAAGTTATTGACGGTGGACAATTGTAGCAGTATGTGACATTGGTATTCCGGCTGGCCGTCACTTTGCCTTTTCGGGGATGATGTTATCCAGTCACATCAGTAAGCTTGCAAATTCTTGGTCACCGTCTGCCAAGGTAGTCATGCATGTCATGTGGTAATGGAAGATTTACTATGCTTCCTCCTCCAATGCCGGCTGTTCTGTAATGATCTTAGAGTGCCTCAGTCAGGATGCGTTACAGGAACATGTCGAACATTGAGGCAGATAGAAGGAATCCGGAAAGATCTCCAGCTAAACTCCGAACCATTCTACAATAGAACTCTGTGTGCCTGTGTCTTAGTTCTGTGTGTGCATTTGATTGATATACAAACCATTCTACAATAGAACTCTGTGAGCCTGTGTCAAGTTCTATGTGTGAATTTGATATACATTTTTGTGCCTTGTCCGCGCTCATACGCGTTCTTCCATGTACATGTTGCATTCGTGTTCAGGATGCTTGTGTTTGTCTATTTTCCAGTGCGTGTGTGTGTTAGTGTGTGTGTGTGTGTGTTGTTGTGTGTGTGTGTGTGTGTGTGTGTGGTGTGCGTGCGTGCGTGCGTGCGTGTCGTGAACTATGTGTGCGTGCGTGCGTGCATTCGCGCGCGCGCGCGCGCGCGCGCGCGTGTGTGTGTGTGTGTGTGTAATGTGTGTGACGGTTTCTATTCTACAGCCCTTTATCCCTGTGTCAGGTGTTTTTGATGCAGCCCCTTCCCTCTGTCACGGTTTCTATGCAGCCCTTTCCCCCTGGCAGGGTTTTCATGAAGCCCTTTCCCCCAGGCAGGGTTTCCACGCAGCCCTTTGTCCCTGTCAGGGTTTCCATGCAGTCCTTTCCCCCGGCAGGGTTTCCATGCAGCCCTTTCCCTCTGTCAGGGTTTTCATGCAGCCCTTTCCCCCCCTGGCAGGGGTTTTCATGCAGCCCTTTCCCCTGTCAGGGTTTTCATGCAGCCCTTTCCCCCTGTCAGGGTTTCCATGCAGCCCTTTCCCCCTGTCAGGGTTTTCATGCAGCCCTTTCCCCCTGTTAGGGTTTTCATGCAGCCCTTTCCCTCTGTCAGGGTTTTCATGCAGCCCTTTCCCCCTGTCAGGGTTTTCCATGCAGCCCTTTCCCCCTGTCAGGGTTTCCATGCAGCCCTTTCCCTCTGTCAGGGTTTTCATGCAGCCCTTTCCCCCTGTCAGGGTTTTCATGCAGCCCTTTCCCTAGTCAGGGTTTTCATGCAGCCCTTTCCCTCTGTCAGGGTTTCATGCAGCCCTTTCCCTCTGTCAGGGTTTCCATGCAGCCCTTTCCCTCTGCGCTCGGTGTGCAAATATCTTCCCACTGTACATAGGAATTCAGTTTTCTGATTTATATTTACAGTCCATTCACAGTCTGCATTGGATTGGCGTCGACTGATTCATGTATCTCTCCATGTTCAGTGATTCCTTACAGCATTTTTCTTCTTCGGGACTAGAAGCAAGTTGCAGAAAAATCAAGTGGAGGAACGAGCCCACAGACCCCCACACATTCATTGTCGTATTTCCCAGGTTCTTCCTGGACGTCCTTCGGTGTCGCAGGGGTTCCATGGTCTGACCACGCTTCAGGAAGAACAGCCTCATGGGACAGCTGGACAGCAGAAGACTTTCAGAGGGAAAATTGCCCCATGCCCCCTTCCATCTCCTCAGCTCCCTCTTCCCCTCCTGCAAGTGTGATGGCTCTGAACTCCTTACACTGCAGTGGAGCCGGGATGCCTCCAGGTCATGGCTCTTGGCTGCTTGCTGTTACTTGCTGTGGCTCTTGGGTGCTGCTTGCTGTTGCATTTTTTTGCCGCTGCCCGGATTCCAACTGGCAAATTCAAGAGATACAGTCATGCGTGAATGCCTCTAAGAATATAATGATCCTTTGCATGTGGATAGGCCACTGGGAATAGGACTCTGTCAGCTTTTCCAGAATGTGACGTGTCGCTTGAGTGACTTCTAATCCGTTGATACTGAGTTCTAGCCATCAGCTTCGACGGCACAAGTGACGGTTCGTGTAGCGAGGCCTTTAGACTTGCGACGGTGTCCTGGAGGATAATGACCTTTTCTTCAGCCTCTCAGTGCATCATGCATCATTGTTACCGTTGATGACGTCGACGACGACGACGACGATGATGATGATTGTTATTGTTGTTGTTTGTTTGTTGTTGTTATTCGTCGTCGTCGTCGTCGTCGTCGTCGACGTCGTAGTCGTGGTCGTCATCGTCGTCGTCGTCGTCGTCGTCGTTGTTGTTGTTGTTGTTGTTGTTCTTGTTCTTGATGTTCTTCTTCTTCTTGCTGCTGCTGCTACTTTTGCTGTCGTTGTTGTTGTTGTTGTTTTCATTGTTGTTGTTGTTGTCGTCGTCGTCGTCGTCGTCATCATCATTATCATCATGATTATTATGATGATGTTTATGATTATGATTATTTTGATGATGATGATGATGATGATGATGATGATGATGATGATGATAATGATGATGATGATCATGATCATTATCATTGTTATTATTATTATTATTATTATTATTATTATATATTATTATCAGCAGTAGTAGTAGCAGCAGCAGCAGCAGCAGCAGCAGCAGCAGCAGCAGTAGTAGTAGTAGTAGTAGTAGTAGTAGTGCTTAGCTTTCAGTGATGCGACATCAACGGAAGCCTTCCAGACGATGGAAATTAAACGGAAGAGGTGCATGAGCTGACTATTTTTCTGTTTGGTCTGCAGCTCCCTACTGAAGGAACCCCGACCTCTGAGTGTAGGAGCTGACTGTTTTTTTCTGTTTACTCTGCAGCTCCCTACTGCAGGAACCCCGACCTGTGAGAGAACCACGCGTGCTGCAGGGAGAGGACGGAGAAGCGAGGTTGAGGCCACTCTGTCCTTTCTGTGAACGATCATGATGATCTACGAGTCTTCACCACTAAGGAACTGCGCTCAGTGAACGATCATTAGGATCTACAGGTTTTCACCACAGCGGTTTTGCTCTCTGTGGACTGTTACAATAATCCCTAAGATGTTTACAGTGGTGGCACTGTTTTCAGTGGTCTATCATGACGACCTCTAAGTTTCCACCATAGTGGTGCTGTTCTCTGGACTATCCACATGATGTACAGGTTTTCACCGCAGTGATACTGTTCTCGGGACTATTCCCATGATGTATAGGTTTTCACCACAGTGGTACTGTTTTCTGGACCATCATGATATCTACAGGTTTTCGCCACAGTGGGTACTGCTCACTGTGGACTGTCATGGTGATCTACAGGTTTTCACCATAGTGGCACTGCTCACTGTGGACTGTCACGATGATCTGCATTTTTTCACCACACAGTGGCACTGCTCACTGTGGACTGTCATGATGATCCACATGTCTTCATCACAGTGGTACTATTCCCTGAACTATCTTCATGATCTACATGTCTTGACCACAGTGGTACTGTTCACTGTGGACTATCCTGGTGATCTACAAGTTTTCACCACAGTGGTAGTGTTCACTGTGGACTATCATGATCCACATGTCTTCACCACAGTGCTAGTGTATACTGTGGACTGTCATGACGATCTACAGCTTTTCACCACAGTGGTACTGTTCACTGTGGACTATCATGATGATCTATAGTTTTTCACCACAGTGGTACTGTTCGCTGTGGACTATCATGATGATCTACAGGTTTTCACCACAGTGGTACTGTTCATTGTAGACTGTCATGATGATCCACATGTCTTTACCACAGCGGCATTTTTAACAGTAAAACGTCTTGGACAGCAAGACATCTTGTCAGAAGTTCGATGGTCGTGAAAATGCTCATATCCCTGTCTGACTGTCTGTCAGTCTATCCGTCCGTCTGTCTGTCTATCTCTTTCTCTCTTTTCAGATAGATAGATAATGAAGAGAGAGAGAGAGAGAGAGAGAGAGAGAGAGAGACAGAGAGAGAGAGAGAGAGAGAGAGACAGAGACAGAGAGACAGAGAGAGACAGACAGACAGACAGAGAGAAGAAAGAGAGAAAGAGAGAGACAGAGAGAGACAGAGAGAGAGAGAGAGAGAGAGAGAGAGAGAGAGAGAGAGAGAGAGAGAGAGAGAGGATCCCGTATTCCACGTTGTTTATTGTCGGGCGCTAAAGCATAT
>JADBJO010004415.1:138521-161021 GCA_016801955.1 Conus betulinus | reverse complement strand
GAAATACAAATGCTAACGTGAAAACCTAGAGTCTGACTACAACCGATGCCATTTTGTTTCCTCTGCAAACACTTGAGTGACTTTACAGAACGCTTTGAGCGTTGGCAGCGAATGTACCGTTGTCTAGACAGAGCGCCAATGTTAGCGGCTAATGTGCCGTTGCCTAGACAGAGCGCCAACGTTAACGCTTGGAGCGTTAGCAGCGAATGTGCCGTCGTCTATAGAGAGCGCCAACGTTAACGCTTGGAGCGTTAGCAGCGAATGTGCCGTCGTCTATAGAGAGCGCCAACGTTAACGCTTGGAGCGTTAGCAGCGAATGTGCCGTCGACTAGACAGAGCGCCAACGTTAACGCTTGGAGCGTTAGCAGCGAATGTGCCGTCGACTAGACAGAGCGCCAATGTGCTGCAGACTGCTGTGCCAGCCCTTCCAAGAGTGGACTGGGATTAAACCCTGCGTGCATCCCTGGTGACAACCCTCCCCAACAACTGTGATTCCACGTGGCCAACACAGCGCCTGTGAACTGACGGGTGTCCACCTTGGTGACAACCCCCATCCCCACCCCCCGACAATAGTGACACCACGTGGCCAACACAGCGGTTTGTGCCCTCTGAACTGACGGGTATCCACCTTGTGGACCCCCCCCCCCCCCCCCCCCCCCCCCAACAACAGTGACACCACGTGGCCAACACAGCGGTTTGTGCCCTCTGAACTGACGGGTGTCCACCTTGTTGTGACCCCCCCCCCCCCCCCCCCCCCCCACACAACAGTGACACCACGTGGCCAACACAACAGTGTGTGCCCTCTAAAATGACAGGTGTCCGTCTTGGTAACAGACATCCCCGACACTTTCTCAGACCCCGGTCAATAAAGCAGTGTGTTCCCACTACACTGACAAGTGTTCCTTAAAGACCAGCATTCTCTGACAACACTCACATAACTTTGCAAGCAATGCACTTTGTTCCCCGTCACATCAACAATTGTCCCTTTGTGACGAACATCGCTGACGCCTTCCACACAGCTCAGCCATCAAAGCGGGCTACTATGACAGGTGTCCCTTTGTGACGAACATCCCTGACAACTTCCACACAGCTCGGCCATCAAAGCGGGCTACTTTGGCAGGTGTCCCTTTGTGACGGACATCCCTGACACCTTCCACACAGCTCGGCCATCAAAGCGGGCTACTTTGGCAGGTGTCCCTTTGTGACGGACATCCCTGACACCTTCCACACAGCTCGGCCATCAAAGCGGGCTACTTTGGCAGGTGTCCCTTTGTGACGGACATCCCTGACACCTTCCACACAGCTCGGCCATCAAAGCGGGCTACTACTATGACAGGTGTCCCTTTGTGACGGACATCCCTGACACCTTCCACACAGCTCGGCCATCAAAGCGGGCTACTATGACAGGTGTCCCTTTGTGACGGACATCCCTGACACCTTCCACACAGCTCGGCCATCAAAGCCGGCTACTTTGACAGGTGTCCCTTTGTGACGGACATCCCTGACACCTTCCACACAGCTCGGCCATCAAAGCGGGCTACTATGACAGGTGTCCCTTTGTGACGGACATCCCTGCACCTTCCACACAGCTCAGCCATCAAAGCGGGCTACTTTGGCAGGTGTCCCTTTGTGACGAACATCCCTGACAACTTCCACACAGCTCAGCCATCAAAGCGGGCTACTTTGGCAGGTGTCCCTTTGTGACGAACATCCCTGACAACTTCCACACACAGCTCAGCCATCAAAGCGGGCTACTTTGGCAGGTGTCCCTTTGTGACGAACATCCCTGACACCTTCCACACAACTCAGCCATCAAAGCCGGCTACTATGACAGTGTCCCCCAGCGAACAGGCCATTTATTCTGGGCTGTGGTGGAGGTGTTGAATCACCCTGTTTTAGGTAAAAGACACCCACCCCACTCCCTTACCCCTGGTACTCATCTTTTCGCAGCACTGTGATCTTCCAAGCGGCAGGGCTGATTTCACAGTGAAGACCTTGTACGCTGTTATTGCTCCACTGAGAACCTCAGACTGGCAGTCACTCACAGACAGAGGAAGGCGCCTGACAGTTGTTGCAACATACTGACAGTGGAATATCTCAACAAGCCTGCCAAAAGGGAAAAAAAAAATCTGCGCTTATTACACCAGAACACGCATTCACGCTCTGTCACTTGCTTGCATGCGTGTAAGCTGGTGTGCACGCATACAAACATGCATACGCACTTAAGCGCAGCTTACGCATAGTACACATCGCAATGACAAGCAGATGCCAGTTATGCAGCTGGCATAAATAGAGGGTAATAAATAGTGTACTCAACATCAAAACAGTATAATAACAGACAAAAAGTCGTTTGACATCAGTGCACATTGTGCACTGTTACATCAAATTCACACATCATCTCAGAATTGTACAACACACTAGGTTACCGAATTTACACTGTCTCCAGCAACCACTAAAAAAAAAAACTTATTCCTTTCTGCTCGGCTGAGTGCAACGCGTGAATTATCAAATTCCTGTCATATACAATTTATATAATGTCAAAATGTTATCGCTTTCTCCCGATACGATACGAGAAGAAGAAGAAGAAGAAGAAGAAGAAGAAGAAGAGAAGAAGAAACAATAACAATGATAATAACAACGGCAATCACCGTAGTTAAACAATAACATTAAAGACAAAAAAAAACAACCAAAACCGGAAAGTGACGAATGCAGACAATTCTAAGCTGATGATGCCGATAACGACCATGTGTACAACACACATGACAGTCTATTCCGTATCAAACAATAACAAAACAATGCTAACTAGGTAATACCAACAACATTACTTGTACAAAACAATGACTGTCTGATTAGTACCCATCACTGACTACAGTCTTAACAGTACAAAATAATACAAAGTCTAACTAGTCTGAAATAGCACTAACAGTCTTATCAATACGTAATAAATACGGCAGCGTTAGGCATGCCTAGAACAGTGGCTAATGATGCGACTAAGTACTTGTCTATGTACACTCGTAATTAATTACATTTTGTCGGAATAACAGTTATATTTTCTATGTAACAGCCATACATCTTTAAAAATATGTTAAGAGATATCAACAGAAGAGACACATCGCCATTAAACAAGACCAAGAACATTCATATCACATCAATACCCTCCACACATCTCCACAGAACATCAGTATCACATCAATACCCTCCACACATCTCCACAGATCATCAGTATCACATCAATACCCTCCACACATCTCCACAGAACATCAGTATCACATCAATACCCTCCACACATCTCCACAGATCATCAGTATCACATCAATACCCTCCACACAGCTCCACACAATCTTAAGAAAAAATTATGATGAAGTCAGACATCAACATTTTACAAAGTCAGACATTCACATCTAGCAGTCTGACATCAACACAAAACATCCGACATCAATGCGTAACATTGTCTGTACATTACAAAGTTAAGCATTAACACGTAACACAGTGACATTAATACAAAGCAAAGTTAGACATCACCACAAAACAAGGTAAGACATCAATACCAAACAAAGCCGGACATCACCACAAAACAAAGTCAGACATTAAAACATTACAAGCTCAGACACCAACACATTACAAGGTCAGACATTAACACAAGGTCAGACACCAACACATTTCAAGGTCAGACATTAACACATTACAAGGTCAGACGCCAACACATTACATGGTCAGACATCAACACAGTACGAGTTTAGATATCAACACATTACAAGCTCAGACATCAACACAAACATCAACACATTAAAAGGTCACACATCAACACGAAACAAAGTCAGACATCAACACATTACAAGATCAGATATGAACACGAAACAGTCAGACATCAACACGTTACGAGGTCAGACAACAGCACATTACAAGATCAGATATCAACACGAAACAGTCAGACATCAACTCAAAACAAAGTCAGAATCACATAATACAGTCAGACATCAACACATAACACACAGTCAGACATCAACACATAACAGTCAAACACCAGTGCAATTTAAAGTCAGATATCAACACAAAACAAAACTAAAACGTTTAAAAAAAAAAAAAAAGCAAAGTCAAAACACACAACTGGTAAGTCAGGACACATTCAACTAATGAAGTCAGACACATTCACCTAATAAAGTCAGACACATACACCTAGTAATGTCAGACACTTTCACCTAGTAATGTCAGAAACATACACCTAGTACTAATGTCAGACACTTTCACCTAGTAATGTCAGACACATTCACCTAGTAATGTCAGAACACATTCACCTAGTAATGTCAGACACTTTCACTAGTAATGTCAGACACATTCACCTAGTAATGTCAGACACTTTCACCTAGTAATGTCAGACACTTTCACCTAGTAATGTTAGACACATATACCTAGTAATGTCAGACACATTCACCCTAGTAATGTCAGACACATTCACCTAGTAATGTCAGACACTTTCACTTAGTAATGTCAGACACATTCACCTAGTAATGTCAGACACTTTCACTTAGTAATGTCAGACACATTCACCTAGTAATGTCAGTCACATACACCTAGTAATGTCAGACACATTCACCTAGTAATGTCAGTCACATGCACCTAGTAATGTCAGACACATGCACCTAGTAATGTCAGACACATTCACCTAGTAATGTCAGACACATTCACCTAGTAATGTCAGTCACATACACCTAGTAATGTCAGACACATTCACCTAGTAATGTCAGACACACACACCTAGTAATGTTAGACACATGCACCTAGTAATGTCAGACACACGCACCTAGTAATGTCAGACACACGCACCTAGTAATGTCAGACACACACACCTAGTAATGTTAGACACATGCACCTAGTAATGTCAGACACACGCACCTAGTAATGTCAGACACACGCACCTAGTAATGTCAGACACACACACCTAGTAATGTCAGACACACGCACCTAGTAATGTCAGACACACGCACCTAGTAATGTCAGACACACACACCTAGTAATGTTAGACACATGCACCTAGTAATGTTAGACACATGCACCTAGTAATGTTAGACACACACACCTAGTAATGTTAGACACATTCACCTAGTAATGTTAGACACATGCACCTAGTAATGTTAGACACGTTCACCTAGCAAAGTCAGACATGTGCACCTAGCACAATCACACACATAAACCGGGGAGTCAGACACACCCACCTAGCAGACACACCCACCTAGCAGAGTCAGACACACCACCTAGCACAGTCAGACACACCCACCTAGCAGAGTCAGACACACCCACCTAGCAGAGTCAGAGACATCTTCAGAGCAGCAGCCATCAGACTGGTGGTGACACACCCCAGACAATCTTCCCTGTAGAGACAGACACCTAGACATCCCCACATGGATATCCACACAGACTCCCAGATATTCCGACGTGCATATCAACAATGAAAGACAGCCAAACGTTCCATCAGGGATTTCCACACCCAGACATGATACCCAATCATGGATATCCAGACACCCAGACATACCCAGTCACAGATATCCAGACACCCAGACATACCCAATCACAGATATCCAGACACCCAGACATACCCAATCACAGACATCCAGACACCCAGACATACCCAATCACAGATATCCAGACACCCAGACATACCCAATCACAGACATCCAGACACCCATACATACCCAATCACAGATATCCAGACACCCAGACATACCCAATCACAGATATCCAGACACCCAGACATACCCAATCACAGATATCCAGACACCCAGACATACCCAATCACAGATATCCAGACACCCAGACATACCCAATCACAGATATCCAGACACCCAGACATACCCAATCACAGATATCCAGACACCCAGACATCATACCCAATCACGGATATCCAGACACCCAGACATCATACCCAATCACAGATATCCAGACACCCAGACATACCCAATCACGGATATCCAGACACCCAGACATACCCAATCACAGATTTCCAGACACCCAGATATCCTAATATGCATATTCTTACAGACATGCACTCATGAATTTCCACCCCAGACCTCCCAACATGAAAGTCCATACGGACTTACACCTAGATATTCCAACATGGACATCCACACGCACAGGCATCTAGACACACAATCACCCTGACATTATGGGCATGAAGACACATGATTATCCAAATACACGTGCTTCCATAAGCATCAAGATATACAGGCACTCAGATATGTGGACTTCATGATACTCAGGCATCAAAACACCCAGATACACAAGCAACCATACGATGAAATGCGGGCACCCACACACCCACCAGAGCGGTAACCGTAAAAGCCAGGTACCCTAACACGCGAACATCTAGTGCCCCGTACACGGGCACCGTCTATCAGGCAGACATGAGATCACTAGAACCAGCATGCCGTCCAACGCCCCCGCACCATCATGGCCATACCGACACAGACCGGCCCCCAGCACCATCATGGCCATACCGACACAGACCGGCCCCCAGCACCATCATGACCATACCGACACAGACCGGCCCCCAGTACCATCATGGCCATACCGACACAGACCGGCCCCCAGCACCATCATGGCCATACCGACACAGACCGGCCCCCAGCACCATCATGGCCATACCGACACAGACCGGAAAATGACCAGTGGACCATGTGGCCCACTGTACTGACATGGCTGACCTCCAGGGGCCCCGAAATACTCAATGATGCTGACAGTGCTACAAAACGATCAATCAGGCTTACATTCCTGCAAACGGTCAATGAAGCTTGCTATGTTACAGATGATCAATGAACCTTACTGTGCCGCAAACGCCAGTGATGTTGGTATTCCTTTAAAAGATCAATGAGGCTTACAGTGCTACAAACGATCAGTCATGTTTACAGTGCCACACATGATCAAAGAAACTCATAGGCGAACATATGCTCAGTAAGGTTTACTATCATAGGCGACCATATGCTCAGTAAGGTTTACTATCATAGGCGACCATATGCTGAATAAGATTTACTATCGTAGAAACGATGAATCCATAGTCCGGGCTGGAGGAGCTCTGCAAAAGATCGACTATCTCAAACAACCTGGAAACGATGGAGTGCATTGTGGCTAGTTGCTGTTTACGGTGATCATAAGCTGACTTTACCATGCGAATCTTATGTAACAAACGTAGAATGGATTTATGCCATCAACACGACACACATGAGAAGGTTAATGACTTCGACGGGGCACGACGGGGGATATGCATGATGTCAATAGGCCGACGAAAGAAGCGCTCTGCATCAAGGGGGAGGGGGGGGGGGGGGGGGGGGGGGGGGGGGAGACACACTTGGCAGTACCTTATGAGCACGTGCGAACTCTAACCCTCTGCACTCGCTGTCTGCTGAGATGTTTCTCTCGTCGCAGTATCTGTAACAAATATTGAGTGATTTTTTTTCATTCTACATCATAATAGTGTGATCCCGCCGCTGCTATTTCAGTCCTGTCGCTTTTCCCTGTTCACATATTGTGAACGGTTCCTGTTTTACTCGCAATGAAGTGTGTTTTCTTGTGGCAAACAGTCTGACGATATCTCTCAAAAGTTATCGGTCCCGTCGGCTATCCGGGTGAGGTCGAAGGTTAGGTGATGTAGTCATGTAGGAAAAAAAATCGCATACAGGGCTGGCTCTGTGTTTTTACTTGTTGCCTGTACACACACTATGACATGGTCGTGCTCTTAATGTCTCTACACACAACATGCCGCAGTTGTTCTCTTGCTGTCTCTACACATAATGGTCGTTTTACACATAATGGTCGTTCCTTGCTGTCTCTACACATAATGGTCGTTCCATTGCTGTCTCTACACATAATGGTCGTTCCATTGCTGTCTCTACACATAATGGTCGTTCCCTGGCTGTCTCTGCACACAACACGCCGCAGTCGTTCCCTTGCTGTCTCTAGACACAACTCGCCGAAGTCGTTCCCTTGCTGTCTCTACACATATTTATTAAAGCATAGCTGTCTATTGAATGTCGCACATTTTTTTAACTTCAGAGGGCATCTCCTTCTCCATCAGTCCTGGTCTTGACACTGTGCATGAGCAGAAGTTTCACGTGCAAGGCCACGCAGAGATGACCTGTGAGTTAGGGCGGTGAGTCTACAATGAGCGTGATACAGACAGGGTCTGTTGATATCGAGTATGAAGGTACGGCTGACTGAATGCAGCACAATGGCCTACGCGCAGACACATCACGTGATCACCTGGCTGACAAGAAGAGATCTAGCAAGTGGTGACAGGTGAGCCAGTTCAAGACACAAGATGGCAGTGTCAGTCAGACCAACGCAGTGCTACAGCTGGCAGCACCAACCTGTTGATCATGTGGAGCAGTATCATGTCCTCTCTCCCACACCTTGGCTCCAGATATTTGATGCTTTGGCACTTTTTAGGTAACTGTTTTCATGTGCCTGTTTCCGATAGTGATGACATGCAGCTGTTTCCATGTGCCTGTTTTCTTTTTTACAGTGCTTACATGTGACTGTTTTCATGTGCCTGTTTTCCACATTGATGACATGTGACTATTTTCATGTGCCTGTCTTCTACAATACGGGCATGTGACTGTTTTCATGTACCTGTCTTCTACAGAGATGGCACGTGACTGTTTTCATATGCCTGTCTTCTACAGAGATGGCATGTGACTGTTTTAATGTGCCTGTTTTTCACAGAGATGGCATGTGACTATTTTTATGTCCCCATTCTCTTCAGCGATGTTATGTGAAATGGTTTCATGTGCCTGTTTTCTACAACGATGGAATGTACTTGTTTTCGTGTGCCTATTTTCTACAGTAATGTTTTCACCCCCTTATTTTCTACAGTGATGACAAGTGGGCATTTTTAACTGTCCAAGTTTTACGTCGACAGTATGTGACTGCTTTAATGTGCTGTTTGTTATCTTGAAAGCATGTGACAGTTTTTACGTGCTTTTGTTTTGTTCTACAGTGATGGTAGTGTTACTATTTTCATGTGCCTTTTCTTTAAATAAACCGAAGGCATAACTATTTTCATATATTTGTTTTCTGCACTGATAGGATATGACTTGCACGCAATGATCTTTCATGTGCCTGCTTTAAGTCACGTGATGTGGTTGCTACATTATAATCCTTTCATGTTCCTTGTTTTTGAACTGATGTGATGTTGCTTTACGTATAATGCTTTCATGTTTCTGTTGTGTGGACCGATTTAAAGTGATTGTTGCACATGGCGGCTCTATGTGTTGGTTTTGACTGCGTATGTTCTGTTTTCATCACCGATTTTAAGCACTAGCACACTGTTTTTTTGTTGTTTGATATACCGATGCGACTGTTTGTGTACTAGTGTGGATGTTTTATAAACCAGTAGAGCTGTCTTCGAACACCTAACATATCTATAAACGACGTAAATGCTTTGCGAATGCTGTTATTAAAGATCGGTATTGTCTGCATGTACCATCATGTATTATTCACTAATGTACCATAATGGTTATGTACACCACTGTCACTGTTTCACAGAAACACGGGTATTATTGGCATGTACCATCATGCATCATTCACTGATGTACCATAACTCTTTTTTGTACACCGCTGTCACTGTTTGATGTTTCATACACCACTGTAAATGCTTTGGACAGACATGCTTTGCTTTGGACACCTGTAAATATTTGTTTTTACACTGAGGCCAACGGTTTTTGGATACCAATAGCGACACGTTCATTGCTGTGGCTTTTTATTTCCTCTTTGTTGATGAAGCTGCAAGCACTTCCCTCAAGGCTGGATTTGTCTATTCATTGCCTGTGCTCTGTAGTGTACACAAAGATGTAGCCATCGTTGTCCTCCACGGCATTGCTAGTGAAATTGCCAGTCGCTGGGCTGCAGTGCTCTGTCACAGAGTAGTCGACAATTTGAACAGCAGACAGCGGGCTGGATGGGGAGTGAGGGAGGGGAAAGAGGGTAGGGGGAACAGGTGAAGGAGGGAAGGTGGTATCACGTGGTTGAGAATCAGTCTGCAGCCATGATGGTTGTGGTGTCCAGCACGGGAGTGTCAAGGCCGTCCATGAAGTAGGCCACTATGGAGAGACAGCGTCTACTGGTGTTCCTCTAGCTGTGTAGCAGTGGAGGACAATGGATTAGAGAGACAGCGTCCACCGGCACGCCCCTGGTTTGTCTGGCACTGGGGGGCTGGGGCTAATGATCTGTGAAGTCAGTGGGCGTAGTGATCAAAAGAACCCAGGTATTCCAAGGCCGCCCGGTAACAGAACTGGAACTGATCCTGAAACAGCATACAGCATCATAGGATATCCTGGGGTAGGACATGTCATTGAAATGATCCTGAAACAGCATACAGCGTCATAGGATACCTTGCAGTAAGACACGTCACAGAACTGACCCTGAAACAACATACAGAACAGAATCACAGGATATCCTGGGATACGACACGTCATTGAACTGATCCTGAAACAGCATACAGCATCACAGGATACTCTGCGGGTAAGACATGTCATTGAACTGATCCTGAAACAACATACAGCATCATAGGATACCCTGCGGTAAGACAAGTCATAGGACTGATCCTGAAACAATATACAGCGTCATAGGACATCCTGTGGTAAGACACGTCATTCACTAATCCTGAAACAACATACAGTGTCATAGGATACCCTGTGGTAAGACACGTCATTGAACTGATCCTGAAACAGCATACGGTGTCATAGGATACCCTGTGGTAAGACACGTCACTGAACTGATCCTGAAACAGCATACAGTGTCATAGGATACCCTGTGGTAAGACACGTCATAGAACTGATCCTGAAACAGCATACAGCGTCATAGGATACCATGTGGTAAGGCACGTCAAAGAACTAAACCTGAAACAGGATTCACTGTCATAGGTTACCCTGAGTGAGACACGTCATAGAACTGATCCTGAAACAGTGTACAGAATCATACAATATCCTGGGGTAAGACACGCCACAGAACTGACCCTGAAACAGTATACATTGTCACAGACTACTCTGTGGTAACTATGCCACAGAACGCATCCTGAAACAGTATGCAGTGTCACAGAATATTCTGTAGCAAGACACGTCATAGAACTGATTTTGAAACAACACAGTGTTGCATTATGCCATGTGGTATCATACATCATGAAACGGGTCCTGAAATAACACAGTGTTGCAGTATGCCGTGTGGTATCATACGTCATAAAACGGGTCCCGAAACGGGTGCGTGCGTGAGTGTTTGCATGCATGCGGGCGTGCGTGTGTGTGTGTGTGTGTGTGTGTGTGTGTGTGTGTGTGTGTCTGTGTGGTTGTGTGTGTGTGAAAAACTGTAATGTGTAGTAGTAGTAGTAGTAGTAGTATTTGTAGTAATTGTTGTTGTTGTTGTTGTTGGATTTTAGTAGTTGTTGTAGTAGTTGTGAGTAGTAGTAGTAGTAGTACTTCAGTTTCTGTCATGGTCGTCTGTTTTTTCGTCCTGATTCTGAAACATACAGTGTATCATGTGTGATATCAGACGAAGAGAGAGAGAGAGAGAGAGAGAGAGAGAGAGAGAGAGAGAGAGAGAGAGAGAGAGAGAGAGAGAGAGAGAGAGAAAAGCGTCTGTGACCATGTAAAAACATAGTGTATGCATAATGTGGTTATCTTAGTGCATATAAAAACTGATCCTGAGTGCCTCTAAAACATCCCTACAACGCACCTGCAAATAATCTAAACTAAACAACAAACTTGTGTGTGTGTGTGTGTGTGTGTGTGTGTGTGTGTGTGTGTGCGTGGTAGTGCGTGCAGCAGCAGCAGTATGTGTAGTGTGTGGTGGTGTGTAGTAGTAGTAGTAGTAGTAGTAGTAGTAGTAGTAGCAGTATGCATGCGTAGTAGTAGTAGTGTGTGTGTTCAGTTTTACGTCTGTTCACAGTGTGTAGTAGTATAGTAGACGAAGAGAGAGAGAGAGAGAGAGAGAGAGAGAGAGAGAGAGAGAGAGAGAGAGAGAGAGAGAGAGAGAGAGAGATGCATAAATGTCTGTGACTATGTAAGTGTATGCATAATGTGGTTATCTTAGTGCATATAAATGTGCCTCTAAACATCCCTACAACATCCCTGCAAATAATCTTAAAGTAAATGCTAAACTGGACAACAATTTAGTGTGTGTGTGCGTGTGTGTGTGCGTGCGTGCGCGCGCGCGCGCGTGTGTGTGTGTGTGTAGTAGTGTCCTAACCTGGGTGTGCACCATGTGTGTGTGTGTGTGTGTGTGTGTGTGTGTGTGTGTGTGTGTGTGTGTGTGTGTGTGTACGTAGTGTCCTAACCTGGGTGTGCACCATGGCGGGTCTCTGTGTGTCCTCAGCATCTTCACCGTGTGAACCAGGTCCACCAATCCCTCCGCCCGCATCCGCTCCAGCACGATGGACAAGGCGATGAGTGCCCCCGTGCGCCCCACCCCGGCACTGCACATACAACATCACCCCATGGCATCACACAGCACACACACCATGCCACACCCCGGCACTGCACATTCATCACCCCATGACATCACACGACACACACACCATGCCACACCCCACACCCCGCACAGCACATACATCACCCCATGACATCACACGGCACACACACCATACCACACCCCCGGCCCTGCACATACATCACCCCATGACATCACACGGCACACACACCATGCCACACCCCGGCACTGCACATACAACATTACCCCATGGCATCACACGACACACACCATGCCACACCCCGGCACTGCACATACAACATTACCCCATGGCATCACACGACACACACCATGCCACACCCCGGCACTGCACATACAACATTACCCCATGGCATCACATGGCACACACACCATGCCACACCCCGGCACAGCACATTCATCACCCCATGACATCACACGGCACACACACCATGCCACACCCCCCGGCACAGCACATACATCACCCCACATGACATCACACGGCACACACACCATGCCACACCCCGGCACTGCACATACATCACCCCCATGACATCACACGGCACACACACCATGCCACACCCCGGCACGGCACATACAACATCCCCCATGACATCACACGGCACACACACCATGCCACACCCCGGCACTGCAGATATAACATCACCCCATGACATCACACGGCACACACACCATACCACAACACGTCACGCTGCACACACTATACCACATTAACATCATGACGCATCGCAGTCCTTCCTTCAATGAGACTATAAACCGAGGTTCCGTGTGTGAATGCACGCTTAACATTTTGCACGCACGTCAAATCCCATTACCAACTTTGGGAAGAGAAGGCCAGTTTGGTCCTTGGTATGGATGATATGTTACACATAGCATGCACCCTGCGTGAGAAATGGAAAGAATGAAGGAAGTAAGGAAATGGAGTGAACGATATTGAATGATATGGACCGGATGACAAGGGACATGACTGAATAAAGCGCCAGCTGGCTGCTCTTCAGTCCGCACTACCCAGGTAGGCAGCCTGTTGTGTAATGAGTGTGGATTGTAAAGCGCTTAGAGCTTGGTCTCTAACCGAGGATACGCGCAATATAAGTACTATTACTACTACTACTACTACTACTACTACTACTACTATATACATACTCGGTTAGAGAAACAGCTCTAAGCGCTTTACAATCCACCCTCGTTTACACAATGGGTTGCCTACCTGGGTAGTACCGACTGAAGAGCTGCCTGCTGGTGCTTCATTCAGTCGTTCCCCGTGTCATCCAGTCCATATCGCTCACTCAATTTCCTTACTTCCTTCATTTTACAATTTCTCACGCAGGGTGCATGCTATGTGTAACATGTCATCCAAGATTACAGGTCAGACGCTCTAACACTGATCTGTTCCGGCCCCCAACCCTAACATTACACAACACAGTCCACTCTAATATTATCATTACACTGCCTGTCCCACACATCACCATTATCATTACACTGCCTGTCCCACACATCACCATTATCATTACACTGCCTGTCCCACACATCACCATTATCATTACACTGCCTGTCCCACGCATCACCATTATCATTACACTGCCTTTCCCACATCACCATTATCATTACACTGCCTTTCACACATCACCATTATCATTACACTGCCTTTCCCACATCACCATTATCATTACACTGCCTATCACACACATCACCACCATTATCACTACACTGTTTTTTGTTTCCCACACATCACCATTCTCATTGCACTGCCTATCCCACACACATCACCATTATCATTACATTGCCTATCCCACACACCATTATCATTACACTGCCTATCCCACACACCACCATTATCACTACACCACCTAACCCACACATTATCATTATCACTACACCACCTAACCCACACATCACCATTATCATTACACTGCCTATCCCACACCCACCATTATCACTACACACCACCTAACCCACACATTATCATTATCACTACACCATCTAACCTACACATTACCATTATCACTACACCACCTAACCCACACATTACCATTATCACTACACACCACCTAACCTACACATTACCATTATCACTACACCACCTAACCCACACATTACCATTATCACTACACCACCTATACCACACATTACGATTATCACTACACCACCTAACCCACACATTACCATTATCACTACACCACCTAACCCACACATTACCATTATCACTACACCACCTAACCTACACATTACCATTATCACTACACCACCTAACCCACACATTACCATTATCACTTTACCACCTATGCCACACATTACCATTATCACTACACCACCTATACCACACATTACGATTATCACTACACCACCTAACCCACACATTACCATTGTCACTACGCCACCTATGCCACACATTACCATTATCATTACACTGCCTATCCCACACATCACCATTATCATTATACTGCCTATCCCACACATCACCATTATCATTACACTGCCTATCACACACATGACCATTCTCATTACATTACACACTCCACGTCCCCATTAACATCACACACACACCCCCCAATTTCACCATTGTCATAATACTGCATACCGCATATGACCATTACCATGACACTGCGTATTCGACATCAGTATGGACAATAAGTACACACCCGACATCACTGTGAATTGACATCACAGTCCACTTCACTTTGATCGCGCCTGCAGTGTCGTCAGCAGAACGAGGAAAGAAGAAGAAGAAGAGGAGGAGGAGGAGGAGAGGAGGAGGAGGAGGAGGAGGAGGAGGAGGGGGGACAGACAAACAAGTGTGTGTACCTGCAGTGCACCGTGATGGGCCCCTCCTGTCCAAACTGCTCCTTGGTCTTGTGGACCTGGCCAATGAAGTCAATGAGGCCTCCCCCGACTTGGGCACGCCCTGCTCCGGCCAGCCAGTGAAGTGGAACTGCCGGATGGTGCGGGATGCCCGTCCTGTGTAACATAATCACTCAGCTGGAAGAGGGGGTCTAGGCTGTTTCTACATTATTTGTATTATTATCATTATTATGGATTCTTATATCGCACCTATCCCAACATTATTTGTATTATTATCATTATTATGGATTTATATCGCACCTATCCCATTATTTGTATTATTATCATTATTATGGATTCTTATATCGCACCTATCCCAACATTATTTGTATTATTATCATTATTATGGATTCTTATATCGCACCTATCCCCGGCCAGACACAAAGCTCCAAGCGCTTTACAATCCGCATTCTTGTTTACACAACGGGCTGCCTACCTGGGTAGTGTCGACTGAAGAGCTGCCTGCTGGCACTTCATTCAGTCGTGTCCCGTGTCATCCAGTCCGTACCGTTCACCGTTCACTCCATTTCCTTACTTCCTTCTTTCTTTCCATTTCTCACGCAGGGTGCATGCTATGTGTAACGTGTCATCCATACCAACGGCCAAACTGGCCTTCTCTTCCCCCAAGTTGGTGATGGGATTTGACGTGTGTGCAAGATGCTACGCGTGCGTTCACACATGGAACCTCGGTTTACATTCGGTCTCATTCGAAGGACTATCACATGTGCTACATTGCCGTATGTTCAATTCTTTACTGGTTACAAAATATATCTTTCTCTCTTTTCTTTCTTTCTTTCTGTTTTTTTCTTTCTTTCTTCTTTCTGTAATCCAGCATCTGGTTTTCTTTCTTGTTACACACAGGGATGAGTGTCAGAACACTGAACATTAAGCACATTCATAAAATCACGCGCCTATTTATTGACAACAAAAAAAAAGTTGAAGTTCAGATCAGACTGTCCTTTAGTGATAGAACACACATGAGGTGTGAGCTATAGTCCATGAAGACAAATAAAAGAGGGTAAGATGTGAAGAGAAAGAAGGATGAAGGGCTTACGTCTCTAATTTAAAAAAGTGGAAAAATAGGGTATGGGAGGAAGGGTGGAAGTAGGGGTAATGGGTTTCAGTTGTGCTGCCTCGAATTTCCTTTTTTATTTTTCTGTCCCAACTTCTGTGTCACCTCAGTGGCAGTGCACCCGCGCCGCTCATTCCGACACCCCCGTCCACAGCCACCCGCCACACACACACACACACACACACACACACACACACACACACACACACACACACACACACACACACACACACACACACACACCGCATCTGTACACATACTGACCCTGGCATCGGTGACCTTGAACTCTCTGAGGATGTACTGAGGCATGTTGTACTCTGTCATGGGATCCACCACGAAGTACTGGTACCGGGCTGAGCGTTCTGTGGGCCAGTACTCCTGACACATCTCCTGCATGGCACAGAAACATGACAGCCAGTCAGCACACAGAACATGGCAGCCAGTCAGCACAGGGTGCCTTACATCACAAGCTAAGAAACACGCGACGCAGTCACGTCACAACAGTCAATCAGCACACGGCGCGTCGTCACGTCACAACCAATCAGCACACGGCGCGTCACGTCACAGTCACACAACTAATCAGCACGCGGCGCGTCACGTCACACAACCAATCAGCACGCGGCGCGTCACGTCACAACCAATCAGCACATGGCGCGTCAGCACGTCACAACAATCAGCACACGGCGCGTCACGTCACAACCAATCAGCACACGGCGCATCACGTCACAACCAACAACACACGGCGCGTCACGTCACAACCAATCAGCACACGGCGCGTGACGTCACAACAAATAAACACACACGCGCGTCACGTCACAACCAATCGGCACATGGCGCGTCACGTCACAACCAATAAACACACGGCGCGTCAGCACGTCACACGTCACACCAATCAGCACACGGCGCGTCACGTCACAACCAATAAACACACGGCGCACAGTCACGTCACAACCAATCGGCACATGGCGCGTCGAGTCACAACCATCAGCATGGCGCGTCTTAACACAGCCAGTTAGCATGATGGTGTCACACCGCAGCCAATCAGCACACAGCATGTCACACCGCAGCCAATCAGCACACAGCATGTCACACCACAGCCAATCAGCACACGGCACGTCACACCACAGCCAATCAGCACACGGCACATCACACCACAGCCAGTTAGCATGATGGTGTCAAACCACAGCCAATCAGCACACAGCATGTCACACCGCAGCCAATCAGCACACAGCATGTCACAACACAGCCAAACAGCACACGGCACGTCACACCACAGCCAATCAGCACATAGCAGTCACATCACACACACCACAGCCAGTTAGCATGATGGTGTCACACCACAGCCAATCAGCACGCAGCATGTCACACCGTAGCCACAGTGGGGACCGGAATAGCTCAGTTGATAGAGCGCCGGACACGTAAGCTTGGTGTTCCTGGGGGTTACGGGTTCGAATCTCCATCGAGCCGTTTCCGTACAGGGGGATTTTTCCCTCGGAGTTAACATTTGTTCTGACTCCATTTCCCCATACAGTCATTCGAATGAGACTATAAATCGAGGTTGCGTAGGTGAAAGCACGCATAACATCTTGCACACACACGTCAAATCCCATCACCAAATTTCGGAAGAGAATACCAGTTTGGCCGTTGGTATGAATGACACGTGACATATAGCATGCACCCTGCGAAAGAAATGGAAAGAATGAAGGAAGTAAGGAAATTAAGTGAACGATATCAGTCGTTTCCCGTGTCATCCAGTCAATACCGTTCACTCCATTTCCTTACTTCCTTCATTCTTTCCATTTCTCACGCAGGGTGCATGCTATGTGTAACGTGTCATCCACACCAACGGCCAAACTGGCCTTCTCTTCCGAAAGTTGGTGATTGGATTTGACGTGTGTGCAAGATGTTATGCGTGCATTCACACACGAAACCTCGGTTTATAGTCTCATTCGAAGGACTGTAAGGGAAATGGAGTCAGAACCAATGTTAAGTCCGAGGGAAAAATCCCCTGAACCTAAACGGCCCAGTGGAGATTTGAACCCACAACCGCAGGATCACCAATATTAGGAGTTTGGCGCTCTGTCACTGAGCTATTCCAGCCCCTGTGGTACGGTGGACGGTGGTAAAAAAGTGTAGATCAACAGTGGTACGGCGGTTAATGAAATGATCATCATATCCGAGTAATTAACGAGGCCGATCAATGTGTGGGACCTTTTCATTACCAACGTTGATCAGTATGTAGCCTGTTGTTTTATGAAGTCGTTGGGGATGCGAGGGAATACCGGGTTTGTGCTTCCAGTCTTAGACATCCCCCCCCCCCTTCCCAATCTGTAACAAACACCTTAAATTGTCGTCAGAGTCTTTTTAAAAGAGACGTTAATTCCCAGGTCACTTCTGCGAACGTAAAATAGCCCATGGCAATGAGGAGCCATCCCTGCCATATGTCAACAAAAACAGAGGCAGAAGCAACGGGTGACACCATATCATTGGCAATGGGCTGTCTCTCTTAACTGTCGCACGCCTTTCTTCCCCTCCCCCTCCCTAGCCCTCCACCCCCATCCCACCTCTTCCAAACCCCAATCCCCCAATCCCCCCCCCCTCCTCCCCCCCCCTCCCCGATTATCCAGAATCACGCATAATCTGTAGTGAATATGAAAGCATAGAGTGGCATCCAGTCCAGTGCCATTCAGTACACTCCAGCTTTGCTTGGCCAGATAACAGTGGGGAACAGCAGCTTACCCTCGACATTTCTCGGCTTTGCTTGGCCAAGATAACAGTGGGGAACAGCAGCTTACCCTCGACATTTCTCGGCTTTGCTTGGCCAAGATAACAGTGGGGAACAGCAGCTTACCCTACCCTCGACATTTCTCGGCTTTGCATGGCCAAGATAACAGTGGGGAACAGCAGCTTACCCTCGACATTTCTCGGCTTTGCTTGGCCAAGATAACAGTGGGGAACAGCAGCTTACCCTCGACATTTCTCGGCTTTGCATGGCCAAGATAACAGTGGGGAACAGCAGCTTACCTCGACATTTCTCGCAGTCTGGTCAGCATTACGACGATGCAGGAGTTTTGTTCCCAAAGCATCCGCCAGAGATCCTCCCGGGGTCTCCATCAGGGGACCTTGTGTCGCGATGTAGGCCTTTTTATAACGATAGCCCTGAACACAAACACACACACCCAATATAATAATAATAATAATAATAATAATAATATATCACAAACACACATACATGCAAACACACGCACGCACACACACGTACGCACGCACGCACGCACGCACGCTCGCACGCACGCGCGCGCACACACACACACACACACACACACACACACACACACATACAAGATTTTATATATGCCCCCCCCACCCCCCTTATACTTTGAAATCTATCGGCTCAATCAAAAATACATGAAGGTCAACAACATTTTTGATGGATACTTTTCCGGAGTGGAAACATCCGTTGATGAAATAAAAGTCTCCAAGTCTTTTCACTACAATAATGTGTCTAATACAAAATTACATAGCACACTGTGTCTAAGATAATGGGATGTTATCTTTGAAGGACGACCTAAGAGACAACATTCGTATCTGTAACACATGGTGTGTCTAAATAATGCTGCACTTTTTCATTACCAAGTACTGCATGATATCTGTACCACACCATGTCTAAACATTAAAAAAAAAATCACTCTATTATAATATCGGAATAACATCGTGCTTCAACGACCTCAGCAACCACACACACAAGATCGTATCTGTGACACATTGTCTCCCATATATATTACTTCATATCCGTATCATAGTGTATGTAAATGATTTCAGCAATACACACTACATCCCATATGTAGAACAACGTGTCTTATACACACTCAGCAAACACACTACATCCCATCGGAGGCGCATTGCGTCTTACACATACTACATGACATCTGTAACACATCGTTGCTAAAATATTTCAGTACTACACCCTATGTCCTGTCTGTAACAATGTGAGAACACTTCACCAAAATGCACTACCTTTCCCCCCGTAACCGTTACGCGTGTAAATTTCTTGTAGTAGAGTTACACTTTGCACATATTGTCTGATACGCCTCCGACTGTTCGCTGCAATAACTCTCTTTTTTCTGAAGTGCACTGCCTGTAGTCCACTGTCTGTATGGCATTGCCTGTAGTCCACTGTCTGTATGGCATTGCCTGTAGTCCACTGTCTGTATGGCATTGCCTGTAGTCCATCGTCTGTATAGCACTGCCTGTACTCCACTGTCTGTATAGCATTGCCTGTACTCCACTGCCTGTATAGCATTGCCTGTAGTCCACTGTCTGTATAGTACTGCCTGTAGTCCACTGTCCTGTATAGCATTGCCTGTAGTCCACTGCCTGTATAGCATTGCCTGTAGTCCACTGTCTGTATAGCATCGCCTGTAGTCTACTGTCTGTATAGCACTGCCTGTAGTCCACTGCCTGTATAGCATTGCCTGTAGTCCACTGTCTGTATAGCATTACCTGTAGTCCACTGTCTGTATAGCATTGCCTTTCTGTAGCATCTCATTTCAGTTGCCAGAATTCTTCTTTGTAACTCTGCTGTGAGTGTCCAAGTTTCACATGCATACAGAAAAACTGAGAAGGCAAGGGAGCGCATTAGGTGGATCTTGGAGCGAAGACTGAGGTTTTTGTCTCTTCATACAGTTTTTAGTTTTGCCACTACAGCTGCTGTTTGTGCAGTCCTTGCCACAATCTCAGGCTTTGAGCCTCCATCAGATATAATGGATCCTAGGTAAGTGAAGGCCTTCACGGTTTCCAAGGTTGTTCCGCAGACTTTGATCTCTGCCTTAATGCCTTTGGTACTGTTGGTCATCAGCTTGGTCTTTTGGGCGGTGATCATGCTGTATGCGGAAACTGCTTTGTTCAGATGTTCCACCAAGCTCATCATCTCGTCTTCATTTCCTGCAAGGCCGTCAGTATCATCTGCAAATCGCAAATTGTGACACACTTCCTGACAACCTCTGCCCTATGACCCTCTACCCTGTGACCTCTTGAATTGTTTCCCCTGCCTTTGCATCCTGCTCTATCCCCCGCCCCCTTTTACCTCCCCCCTCTGCTCTCTGTCCCTGGCTCTTTGCTCCTGCCATGTGTCCACTGGGTACTCACGTCAATGAAGCTGGCATTGATGTAGTCGGAGCCATCCACTCCCCGTATGGGTTGCAGACACACCCTGGTCGACTCGTCTGCACAGTAGACACATCGTGGTGTGCAAAACAAGCCAGCGGTCTCTTAGTCCACCATCCATCCATCCATCCATCCATAAATCCATCCCATCCAACTTTCCCCCCCATTATCTAACCCTTCGTATTGACAAACCAGTGCATAGGGAACATCGCAAACAAAACAAGTTGTATATTATACATTACAAAATTTGGATAGATAAATAAATAAATAAACATAATATATATATATATATATATATATATATATATATATATATATAGAGAGAGAGAGAGAGAGAGAGAGAGAGAGAGAGAGAGAGAGAGAGAGAGAGAGATTGATTGGAAGACAGACAGACAGAGAGACAGGCAGACAAACAGATAGACAGAAAAGACTGATATACAGATAATATATAGTAGACAGACAGACAGACAGACAGACATACAGACAGCTAGATAGATAGATTGTCACTCATACTCACATGGTAGAATGTTGACCAGACGGTTTTTGAATTTGTTGACAGGAAGGTTGGCGCTGACGAAACGGTTGGGACTGGCTTTCATATTAGACAACCGCTGAAACACAGAACCACATGGCATGGACATATTAGACAACCGCTGAAACACAGACCCACGTGGCATGGACATATTACACAACCGCTGAAACACAGATCCACATGGCATGGACATATTAGACAACCGCTGAAACACAGACCCACGTGGCATGGACATATTACACAACCGCTGAAACACAGAACCACATGGCATGGACATATTACACAACCGCTGAAACACAGATCCACATGGCATGGACATATTACACAACCGCTGAAACACAGAATCACATGGCATGGACATATTAGACAACCGCGGAAACACAGAACCACGTGGCATGGACATATT
>JADBJO010004415.1:126021-131021 GCA_016801955.1 Conus betulinus | reverse complement strand
TGTTTCGAGCCAGCGCTCTCTCGTCAGGATGGTTTTGGGGCGCCTACTGCCGGTGTTATATGGCCTGATGTCACTGTTTGCACGTGCGGATTGGCTGCACGTGTTGTTCGGTTTTTTGGGGGTTGTTTACAGTTCAGGGTGCGTTGCTGACAACGATTTCCATTTGTGCCTGCAGTTGTTTACTATTTCTACTTTAGTATTTAGGGTTGCTAAGTATGGTTTGCATAGTATTAACCATTTTTCTGTTGAACATAGGTTGCATCTTTTTGAAATGTTATTGTATGGTGATGCCCTTTTTATGATTTTTCCAGGATATGTTATAGTTTATTTTTTTGTCTTTAAGTCTCCAAATATATTTGCTCAGTTCTGTTTGGTTTTTGTATTTTTCTTTGTTGAATGACTGTTTATGGTTTGCGTATCTGGTTTTGAAGTGATTTTCAGTGATCCCTATGTATGTTTCTTTTTCATTTTCTGATGTCACAGTGGCTTGGTATACAATGTTGTTATAGAGGCATTTGTTGCTTAAGGGACACTGTTCTTTTTTTAGCACAATTGCAGGATTTCCTTTCTTCACCCTTCTTTGCTGTGTTGGTTTTCATTTTGTTGGATGAATCAATTATATTTTTAAGGTTAGGCATGCATGAATATGATAGTTTGATGGTGTTCTTGTTGAATATTTTGGACAATTTGTGTTCTTTTGGGAAGGATGCTGTCAAAATTTTGAAAAATTCTTTCCCTACGTTTGTTTTTACTCGTCCATCATATGGAGGGTTGTACCATGTGATTTTCCTTTTCCTGCTTTTTTTTTTTTTGTTCATGTTGTTATCTGGGTTGTATTGTAGTTTGTAGCTGTAACCACTTTTTTGCAATGCCTCTTGGTATTCTGCTGCTGCGTTGTTGAATACTCTTTCACTATGTGACAGATTAGATAATCTCTTGTTTATGCCATTGGGTATGGTTTTAGTATAGATGGTGGGTGGTTGCTATTGATGTTTACATAAATGGGTGTGTCATTAGGTTTCTTGTATGGTTTATATATGTGGTTGTTGAGGTCAAGTGTTATGTCTAAGTAGTTCACTACCTTTTTGTTTGCTTCGATGGTGATTTTTAAGTTATAGTTTTGGAAAATTTTGCATAGTTCTTTTTTCTTGTTTTCAATGGTTCTTGGATTGTTGTTTAGCGCGGCGAGGCCGTCGTCTCTGTACAGTCCGACTTGCTTTCCGAGTTGCTTTTGGATGTTGGATAGCATAAACAGTCCGACTAGTTCACATGTTTCGGCACCGTCATACGATCCCATGGTCACATCAAATGTTGAGTTTTTTTTTCGTTTTCTTGATCCATGTATCATTTCTGCTGTAGAGTAAAGTTTTCTTGGTGTGAAGAATGATTTCTATTTCTGACCCTGTTATGTCTGTGTGTTTATTAGCAAATTTCAGAGCTTTAGTGAGTAGCTCTTCGTCTATGGATGGGTAGAAGTCTACTATGTCGAATGTGATGAATACTGTGTTCTTCTGTTTGTTAAGATTTTTGAACCATTGGATAACTTCATATGTGTTCTTCCAGAGGTTGTATTCAGTGTTTGATTTTATGTTTTTTATGGCTTTTTCTAAGATTTTCTTACTTATTTTGCCCAGTTCAGATTTAGATGGTTTTATTAGTCTACATGTTGGGTTGTTGTGGAAATTGGGTTTATGGTCTTTAAGGGTTATGAAGGCTTCTTTTATTGCTGTTGTTTCCACCCTGTCACCTAGATCCATGTGGTGTACGAGTTTTTTTTTCTTTTTTTCGGATGTTGTTGTGTATGGTTTTATCAGCTTTTTGTAGTTTTTCTGAATGTTTTTATCAAGAAGTTGTGAGTAGCCGCGCTAAACAACAATCCAAGAACCATTGAAAACAAGAAAAAAAAACTATGCAAAATTTTCCAAAAACCAAACTTAAAATCACCATCGAAGCAAACAAAAAGGTAGTGAACTACTTAGACATAACACTTGACCTCAACAACCACATATATAAACCATACAAGAAACCTAATGACACACCCATTTATGTAAACATCATAGCAACCACCCACCATCTATACTAAAAACCATACCCAATGGCATAAACAAGAGATTATCTAATCTGTCACATAATGAAAGAGTATTCAACAACGCAGCAGCAGCAGAATACCAAGAGGCATTGCAAAAAAGTGGTTACAGCTACAAACTACAATACAACCCAGATAACAACATGAACAAAAACAAAAAAAAAAGCAGGAAAAGGAAAATCACATGGTACAACCCTCCATATGATGGACGAGTAAAAAAAAAACGTAGGGAAAGAATTTTTCAAAATTTTGACAGCATCCTTCCCAAAAGAACACAAATTGTCCAAAATATTCAACAAGAACACACCATCAAACTATCATATTCATGCATGCCTAACCTTAAAATATAATTGATTCATCCAACAAAATGAAAAGCAACACAGCAAAGAAGGGTGAAGAAAGGAAATCCTGCAATTGTGCTAAAAAAGAACAGTGTCCCTTAAGCAACAAATGCCTCTATAACAACATTGTATACCAAGCCACTGTGACATCAGAAAATGAAAAAGAAACATACATAGGGATCACTGAAAATCACTTCAAAACCAGATACGCAAACCATAAACAGTCATTCAACAAAGAAAAATACAAAAACCAAACAGAACTGAGCAAATATATTTGGAGACTTAAAGACAAAAAAAAATAACTATAACATATCCTGGAAAATCATAAAAAGGGCATCACCATACAATAACATTTCAAAAAGATGCAACCTATGTTCAACAGAAAATGGTTAATACTATGCAAACCATACTTAGCAACCTAAATACTAAAGTAGAAATAGTAAACAACTGCAGGCACAAATGGAAATCGTTGTCAGCAAACGCACCCTGAACTGTAAACAACCCCCAAAAAACGAACAACACGTGCAGCCAATCCGCACGTGCAAACAGTGACATCAGGCCATATAACACCGGCAGTAGGCGCCCCAAAACCATCCGACAAGACACGATGCATTTCGACCTCTTGGGGTCTTCTTCAAAAACAGCAACTTACAGAGCAGCTAGGTGTTGCAATGACTGCAAGAAATATTGAATTATAAACAAAGCTTGCTCTTATGTCTCAGGCAGCTATGTTGAAATAGGGGGGTGATAAAACAGAGCCTTCATATCTGCAGTGGTAGATGATTCTGCCTAACTGACAGTATGTGCTTGAGTGGGTGAATGGGGAATAAATAAATGCTTCTCAAATGAACCTTCAGCAAGCTTATAGTCTCCAAAGCGGGAGACCATCTCCAATGGGGAGAAAGCTCACTAACATATAACTCCTGGTCAGATACCGGTATTTCGAAACCTGATTGTTTCTCCTCAGTGACCGCGGAAAGTGGTAATTTTACGCAAGTTTAGGCATGACATCATAATATGTGATGTCATCAACAAGGGAGAAAAAAGGGGGGGGGGGGGTGGGGGGGGGGGGGGGCAAGTTGTTGTTGTTATTATCTCTTCAATTTAACGTCTATCCACATAGTGATATTAGACAGGGGAAGGGGAGGGGGGGGGGGGAGGGGATCGGGAGGAGGAGGAAGCGATCTGAAGCGATCAAAGCTAAGTGAATTTTCGTTATTTTATTCGTTTTTGTTTCCCTGAAGAAGACCTAAGAGGTCGAAACGCGTTGTGTTTTTTGTCTTGTGACTCGTTTGTCCGCGTTTCTCTGGGCGGTTCGCTGACATTTATTTAAGATTTGTTTTAGATTTCCGCCTGTAGTCGTCTCACTTTGCAACCAGACCACATCAATCAAAACCAGACCACATCAGTCAGAACCAGACCACATAAGACAAACCAGACCACATCAGACAAACCAGACCACATCACACAGAACCAGACCACATCAGACAGGATCTGACCACATCACACAGAACTAGACCACATCAGACAAATCGGACCACATCAGATGAACCAGACTACATAGCACAGAACCAGACCACATCAGACAGAACCAGAACATCAGACAGACACCAGACCACATCAGACAGAGTCAGACCACATCAGACAGAACCAAACTACATCAGGCAGAACCAGACCACATCAACCACATCAGACAACCAGACCACATCAGACAGAACCAGACCACATCAGACAAATCAGACCACATCAGACAGAACCAGACTACATCAGGCAGAACCAGACCACATCAGACAGAACCAGACCACATCAGACAGAACCAGACCACATCAGACAGAACCAGTTCACATCAGACAGAACCAGACCACATTAGAGACGAGAATGGACAGAGCCTTAGAAAAGACAGAGCGTACATCTAGACTGGGAGCTTTCCCAGGTGAATTGTTGTCCGGGGTCGATGGACTCGTATTCCTGGGAGAAGCGCAGGTTGTCGGCCGCCTTCAGCAGGTTGATGTGCTCCCCGAGCCGTTCCACGGGCACCGGGGGATGACTCATCATGGCTGAAACATGCACACAGCACCACATCGCCACGTCACCACGTAATAATCATGACCGACACACACAGCACCACATCGCCACGTAATACATCATGACTGACACACACAGCGCCCACATCGCCACGTAATACATCATAACTGACACACACAGCGCCACATCGCGCCACGTAATACATCATGACTGACACACACACAGCACCACATCGCCACGTAATACATCATGACTGACACACACACAGCACCACATCGCCACGTCACACATCATCGCTGAAACAATCACACAGACCTCCACATCTTACCGCTTGACCTTTTCATGGTTGACACACACACCTACAATATAACTGACTTGTTCCTGGTTAACACACACTTACACTATAACTGGCTTGTTCATGGTTGACACACACTGACAGTACAACTGGCTTGTTCATGGTTGACACACACTTACACTATAACTGACTTTTTCATGGTTGTCACACACTTTACACTATAACTGACCTTTTCATGATTGACACACTCTTA
>JADBJO010004415.1:108521-123521 GCA_016801955.1 Conus betulinus | reverse complement strand
CCAGTAGTCGCTCAGCGCGTTCATGTTGTGTGTCCATGTTTGGTTGTTGTGAGTTTCTTATCCAGTAGTCGCTCAGCAAGTTCATGTTGTGTGTCCATGTTGGTTGTTGTGTGTTCTTCTCTGGTAGTCGCTCAGCAAGTTCATGCTGTGTGTCCATGTTGGTTGTTGTGTGTTCTTATCTGGTAGTCGTCGCTCAGCAAGTTCAGGTGGACCGGCTGTAGATCAACGACATGACGTTTGCTGGAGCGGGATAGACTCTCTCTGGGTCTGCGACTAAACAATGATTGTAGTCCGTTGGGGACTGGTGCCTGGGGTCTAGCACCATAAGGCCAGCAAAGTGACAAGGCAGCAATGTAGTGTGCCCTCTGATCAGTTGCCTAGTGACGACTTCATATCTATTTCCTGTGGACAGTGATGCTAAGACGGAAGAATAATCCTGGCTGTGGCAATTCACCGGGGAGCTCGAATGAATGTTTAGATATAAAAAAGGCAGAAAGAACACTGAAACACAGACAGACAGAACACTCGACACTCGACTCAACAGTTTAATTGCAAAGACCACCGACCTATCTGCAATGAGGTCAAAAACATTAGTAGAACACACGCGCACTCAGCGCATATACTGAAAATTATGAAAGAAAATATTTGCATAATAAAGATTGATGTTCTTCCTGAAATTACTCTGGCATTTGTGTGTTCACTGATAGCAGTTCTTCTCTTCGTGTCAGCGCTTTGAAAATGAACATAGCCACAGAGCGAGTTACTCTTTTCATTTCGCAGTAAAAGAAGCAATGATACTTGATGAAATTTTTCCAGTATGAGGCAAAATGTGTTTATCTCTTTAATCTTTATATCGTGGACAAACAATAAAAAACATGTATTTCGTCCTTGATTTGGTGAGAGAATGGACAGGTTTTTTTTTTGAGTTTAGATATATATCTTTGGTGGACATTCTAATCATTAATACCAAGTCGAAATCTCACCAACAACTTGCGACATTTAGAAATTGTAATATCAGTCAAATATTTCTCAGGCTGCCTCTAAGGTTTTGAAGGAACGACATGACAGACAGAAAACAAGACACAGATAAATAAACGGATAACGGAGAAATAAACGGAATGACAGACAGGTGGATAGACAGACAGACAGACAGAGACAACCAGACGGACAGACACATCAACCCAAACTTACACACCTGATCCACAGAGTAGGCTCTGAGGAAAATCCAGTAGGTTCGGCCAGGTTCCAGGGGGCGGTTGAGGAAGGCGCCATATTCCCGGCCGTCACCCAATAGGAAGTGACGCACCAGCTTCTGCGGCTCGAAGCGGGCCGCGATGTAGGGTTGGTCCGGTTGGTGAGTTTCGCTCATTAACTATCAACAAGGACAGAGACAACAGAGTTAGTCCGGTTGATAGATTTCGCTCGTTAACTATCAAACTCAATCTCAAACAGTTTAATTGCAAACGCCACCGACCTATCTGCAATGATGTCAAAACCAAAAGTAGAACACACACGCGCTCGGCGCACATACTGAAAATGATGAAAGAAAATACTTCCATAATAGAAATTGATGTTCTTCCTGAAATTACTCTGGTATTTGTGTGTTAACTAACAGCAGTCCTTTGAAAACGAACATAGCTACAGAGCGAGTTACAATTGTCTTTTCATTTTGTTATAAAAGAAGCGATAATGCTTCATGAACATTTCTAGTATGAGGCAAAATGTATTTATTATCTCTTAAATCTTTATAGGCTTATTGGCTGTCAACAGGGAGAGACAGCAGCAGTTAGTCAGGTCAGGGAATATCACTCCCTGGGTGTTCACTACACGCAGGTTGTCACCCATTAACTGTTGACAAGAAGAGAATAAAGTTGCTCACGGGGCGATGATTAGGAGGGGGGGGGGGGGGGGGGGGGGGTATCTCTTCAGTGGGTAAATATTAGGGCAGTCTGGTTTGAGGATGCGAAAGGCGAAAGGGGAGGGGAGCACGGGATAGGGACATAGCTGTGAGGGCAATCTGGTGGTGGAGGGGGGGGGGGGGGGGGGGGGGGGGGCGTGGGGAGACAAGGCATAGGGAGGCTACCTGTTCAGAAATCGAAAGGCAGTCTGCTAGGTGTGTGTGTGTGGGGGGGGGGGGGGGGGGGGGTATATACTGGGAGGGCAGGTCTTAGCGTCGGAAGGTCCACTGGTAACGACATTTCAGTGGCGACATCGCAAGGTACTACTCTGGGGGAGGGGGAGGGGGGGGAGGGGGAGAGCGACGGGGGTACACGTCATGGCATGGTTACCTCTTCAGTGGTGAAGTCGGAAGGCAGAGGGGGGTGGAGGGGGACAGTATACTGTGACGGTAGGTCTTAGCGTTGGAGGGTCTACTGGTCAGGACATTTCAGTGGTGACATCAGAAGGTAGCACTCTGGTGGTGGTGGGGGGGGGGGGGGGGGGGGTATATACTAGGAGGGTAGGTCTTAGCGTTGGAGGGTCTACTGGTCAGGACATTTCAGTGGTGACATCAGAAGGTAGCACTCTGGTGGTGGGGGGTGGGGGGGGGGGGGGGGGGTATACTAGGAGGGTAGGTCTTAGCGTCGGAAGATGCACTGGTCCGGACATTTCAGTGGTGACATCAGAAGGTAGCACTCTGGTGGTGGTCTGGGGGGGGGGGGGGGGGGGGGGGGGTATACTAGGAGAGTAGGTCTTAGCGTCGGAAGATGCACTGGTCCGGACATTTCAGTGGTGACATCGGAAGGTAGTGCTCTGGGAGGGGAGGAGAGCGATTAGGGCAGATCACGGCATGCTAACCTCTTCCGTGGTGAAATCGGAGGGCAGTCTGGTCGGGGTGGAGGAGAGAGGGCAGGCACGACCACTAGGTGGTAGTGGCTCAGGGGTCCGTTCCTCTCTGAGGCTGGCTGCAGACCTAATTGAACCGTCTGAGATTCCACGGCTTCCACCAGCGGGGCCTCCACGTGAGAAGGGGCTGTTATCACACAGTGTATCAGCCACCAATAGTACATGACATCACTATTATAATCGTCAACAGACAGTCATCAGCTACCAGTGGTTTATGATTTAACTACTATTATAATCGTGGTATATGACATCACTATTATATATCGTCAGCAGACAGCATCAGCCACCAGTGGTATATGACATAACTATTATAATCGTCAGCAGACAGTCATAAGCCATTAGGGATAGTTAACCTTGGCATTATTATCATTGTTATCATTTGTATCATTATCAATACTTACATAGCGCCTACTCTCGGCTAGACACCAAGCTCTAAGCGCTTTACAATCCACACTCGTTTACACAACGGGCTGTCTACCTGGATAGCGCCGACTGAAGAGCTGCCAGCTGGCGATTCATTCAGTCGTTTCCCGTGTCATCCAGTCCATGTTGTTCAATAGAGTTCTCTCAACTTCCCTACTTCCTTCATTCTTTCCGTTTCTTATGCAGGGTGCATGCTATGTGTAACGTGTCATCCATACCAACGGCCAAACTGGCCTTCTCTTCCGAAAGTTGGTGATGGAATTTGACGTGTGTGCAAGACGTTATTGTGCGTTGACAAACGGAACTTCCGTTTGTAGTCTCACTGGAAGGACCTCATGGAAAACGGAGTCAGAAGCATTGTTATCTCCGAGGAAAAATCCCCCTGCATTGAAACAGCCCGGCAGAGAATGGAACCCGCAACCCCAGGACCACGAAGATTACGAGTCTGGCGCTCTACCAACTGAGCTATTCCGGCCGCCCTACCATCACTATCAGAGCTTTTACTTCAGCCGTTTTCAGTCCCGTTCTACCATCGATGAGCGTCTCGGTGATGATGCGGGCCACGGGCCCCACGCTGTCGATGTTGGTGAAGAAGGCCGTGATGTTGAACTCCAGCTTCATCTTTGGCTGCAGCTTCTTCACGGTCCAGCCAGTCTTCTGGCCGGCAATGCGCACCTCCTCGGGTTCCTGCAGGACCACTTTGGTCTGCCCGCCTTCTCGGTAGGTCTTGATGCCAGTGTAGCGAAGCTGCACACAGTTGTCCAGTCACATGACTCCCCACCACTGCCCAGTGATGCCCACTGTACAGTCCCGCTCCAACCCTTGTATACTAAGGACCGCACATCGGGTCCTATGTTTACAACCGTTGTATACTAAGGACCGTATGTGCGGTCCAAAACTTTGGATGGTTTCTCCGAAGTGGGCGAAACCTTTTATCAGCTGTCAGTGTCAGTGCTCGTGTCAGTGTCAGTGTCAGTGTCAGTATCACTATCAGTGTCAGTTTCAGTTTCATCAAGGAGGCGTCACCGCGTGCGGACTAGTCCATAGACGATACATCACATCCGCTAAGTTTTTGAGACCACACTACGCATGATTTTAAGCTGATGGATCAATGAATTAACAACTAAGATGAGAGAATGGAAGAAGAGTCTCGTGGCTATTGCTACGACTCAGCAGATGTCTGACCTACAGCATTAGCCCAATGCGCTGGTCAAACTTTGAATGCCTACCTCACATTGGTTGTCTTTTTTGTTGTTATGTGTGTGTAGTAAATGTACACATGTCTGTGTACGGGTGTATGGGCACGGGCTCATGTGAGTGCGCGTGTGCATGTGTGTGTGTGTGTGTGTGTGTGTGTGTGTGTGTGTGTGTGTGTGTGTGTGTGTGTGTGTGTGTGTGTGTGTTTGTGTGTGTACGCGCGCGCGCGCGCGCACGCAGTGTCAATGACTGTCCGAACAGCCAACCTGACCAGAATTGCCGTCATGTTAGAATGAAGTCAGCCTAGCCTACCAGTGTCAGTGTCAGTGTCAGTGCCAATGTTGGTGTCTGCGTCTGTGTCAGTGTTGCGTGTCTGTCCAAACAATCGGCATGCAGAGAACGCGGCCACGGTACAGGCGAACTGAACCTCACCAGGTAAATGTTGACGTCATCTTTCTCAGGAGGGTTCCAGGCCAGACGCACCACGTTGGTGAGACGTGATACCACACGGAAGTTCTTCACCACATCATCTCGCTCTGTGCAACAGACAGTCATGGAATCCGTCAATCAATCCAACAATCAATCGATCGATCAGCCAATCGATAAATCAGTCACTCAATGATTCATTCATTCATTATATTCATTCATCCCTTCATTATATTCATTCATTCATTCATTATATTCATTCATTCATTCATTCATTATATTCATTCATTCATTCATTCATTCATTCTCTCCATTTCTGTAACGATCAAAGTATTCTTCTATTCCTGACCTCTGCTAAAGGGGTTTATGGTTCTTGTGTGCTCGATTGTTCGTATTATTTATTGTATTGTATTTATTATTGTTTTGTCTTCTCTTGTTTGATTTTTTTAGTTCTTTGGTTGCCTGGTTCCTCGGCAAAGTGTGACATTAAGCTACAGTGCTCCCTCCTATTCAAAAAAAAAAAATCCAGTCAAGTGAAGTCAAGAACACTTTATTATTTCCAAATAGAAATTAAGAGTATATACATTATACATACACATATACATATATATATATATATATATATATATATATATATATATATATATATATATGTGTGTGTGCAAACAAGCTTTCTGAATCAAGCTTATTGAAAGTTTAGTTATAATTTGGGAATTTGATGGAATTGGGAACAATACTGTTTTGGGTTCCATTGTCTTGGAATTTGGAATCTTCGTCTAGAGGGTGGAACATTGTAGATTTTTGAAAGAACTGTCGGCAGCAATGTTGACAGCTTTTTGTGTGACTCGACATTCATACAATTTTTCTAGCTGTTCTTGATTTGTGCCAATAACCTTTCCACATGTCTTCACCACTCTGTTAAAATGATTTTGTTCTTCACGCTAAGATTTCCAAACTAGCATAAAAAAGCCAAAAGGACAACACTGATTCTACAAAACAACGATTAAACATTATTTAAGATGTCCTTTTTGACAACGAGAAACCGAAGTTTCCGAAGACAACGTATTCAAGATTGGCATTTTTTTTCGATAAATTGAGTATTTGCATTAAAATTCAGCTGATCATCTAAAATAGTACCCATATATTCATATTCACTTACATGTTGCACTTTGGTATTTTAAATGTACTACACAGATGAAATGTAGTCCATGAACACACTTCATTCAACGTGGTATGGATCCGTGGTGCCAGTACGAATGAAAGCTGGATTCTGGATAGTTTGGGTGATTATCTATTCGTAAACTGATTCAGAGGATACGTAGAACAGACGGGACGATCAAGTCATTACAGAGATCATCTGTAGCTGTCCATTGAATATGAACAGTTTGGGACTTTCATCATTCTAAACTTCCTTCATTTCCTTCTCCTCTTCCCATCGTTGCTTCTTCTTTTTCTTCTTTCTCTTCTACTTCTTCTTCCTCTACTCCTTCTCCTCCTCCTTCTTCTTCCTTCTTCTTCTTCTTCTTCTTCACACTTTCTTCTTCTTCTTCTTCTTCTTCTTCTTCTTCTTCTTCTTCTTCTTCTTCTTCTTCACTTTCTTCTTCTTCTTCTTCTTCTCCTCCTCCTCCTCCCATCCTCCACCAACCTACTTCTTCTTCTTCTTCTGCTTCTTCTTCTTCTACATCTTCTTTCCTTCTCATCTCCTTCTCCTCCTCCTCCTCGTCCTCCTCATCATCGTCGCTTTATAACTTCAGCTGTTCCTTCCTCCTTTTTTTTATCCTCTTCCTTTCCTTCACCTCCTTCTCCTTCCTCTTTCCCTAATCTTCACCCTCCTCCTTGAAACTTGTCCCCTCCTCCCCCCGCCGCCCATTCATCTCTTCCCCACCCTCACGTCACCTCCAGCCCACTCACCTATCTCGATGACGTCAGTGGTCACTGTCTCCGACGGGCTGCCAAACCGGCCATCAGCTGACCGGGCCTGCACGCGCACGGCATAGGCGGTGTGGGGTTGAAGGTCGGTGATGTGGTACACGGTGTAAGGTCCCTGTGTCCCTGTAGGCCCAGGACTCTGTGGTTTCGGAAGCGAAGGTGGAGTAATAGACCCGGTAGCCCGCTACCCCCTCCCCAACCTCCTCCCACGTCACCTGGGCGGAGCGAGGCGAGGTCCTGCGCACTGACACCTGTTTGGGGGTAGGGGGCTCTGAAACCCGACGCAAAAGGCCATTCAGTCAGCACAATGACACCCGTTTTATTATCCTTATTGTTATTATTATTATTATTATTATTATTATTATTATTATTACTATAAACACTTACATGGCGCCTATTCTAGGCTGGAGACCAGGCTCTAAGCCCTTTACAATCCACACTCGTTTACACAACGGGCTGCCTACCTGGGTAGTGCTGATTGAAGAGCTGCCAGCTGGCGCTTCATCAAGCACTTACAAACACATAATAGGTTCATGAAAACATAAACGAAACTAATAAGAAAGATGAATATTGCAATAAGTACCATGCATCTACAAACAAGGGTGCATACTGACATCCGCTTGCCCACCAAGCACGCACACACACACACACACACACACACACACACACACACACACACACACACACACCACACACACACACAGTACACACACTTATAAACTGTTTTCAAAGGCAGGTGAGCTCTGACCTCCCTTGGCAATAAAACAATCCTTTTTGTCTTCATAATTGCATCAGAGGACAGATCAACCTTAACTCCTATGAAGGTAAAGTCGTCCTTTTGTCCTCAACCATCGCCTGCTTGGAACGTGGATCCGCTGAAATTTCCATTGACAGTAAAACAGTTCAATTATCATCATCCAATAACTGTATCGCAGGCCCGAGTATTATTATTATTATTATTATTATTATTATTATTATTGTCAATATTCATATACCGCTTATTCTCGGCTGGAGACCAAGCTCTAAGCGCTTTACAATCCACACTCGTTTACACAACGGGCTGCCTTCCTGGGCAGCGCCGACTGGACAGCTGCCAGCTGACGCTTCATCAGTCGTTTCCCGTGTCATCCAGTCTATATCGTTCACTTTCGTTCACTCTGTTTCCTTACTTCCTTCTTTTTTTCCATTTCTCACGCAGGGTGCATACTATGCGTAACGTGTCATCTATACCAACGGCCAAACTGGCCTTCTCTTCCGAAAGTTGGTGATGGGATTTGACGTGTGTGCAAAATGTTATGCGTGCGTTCACACACGGACCTCGGTTTAGAGTCTCATTCGAAGGACTGTATGGGAAGTGGAGTCAGAACTAATGTTAACTCCGAGGGACAAATCCCCCATGTACCGAAACGGACTGGCGGAGAATGAAACCCGCAACCCCAGGATCACTGAGATTACGAGTCCGGCGCTCTACCAACTGAGCTATTCTGGCCTGGCCTCTAACTGTTAGCTTCCTTGGCGGTGAAACAATCTTGTCATCTTTACCCATGAACTGTTTACGTGGGCTGATCAATTGTTACCTCCCTTGGTGGTAACACGGTACACTTGTCTTCACTCATGCATTGTGTCAAAGATTGGATCTGAGCGAAGATCTGCGAAATCCTGAGTGCCCTTATGATTAAATGATGATCATGACGACGTCGACTCCGACATCAACGACAACGACGACGACGATGACGACGAATGACGACGACAACATTGATGATGATGATGATGATGATGATGATGATGATGATGATGGAAAATGAACTGGAACCGTTAACTGTTTGAATGCAAGCTAATCATTTGGTGGTGATAGCATGATGATGATGATGATGATGATGATGACGATTATGACAATGAAAAATGAACTGGAACCATTCATTGTTTTCTTGCAAACTTATCATTCGTCGTATTAGCATGATGATGATGATGATGATGATGATGATGATGATGATGATGACGATGACAATAATGGAATGGAAAATGAACTGTAATCCATTAAACAATTTCATGCAAACTTATCACTTGTAAGAGACGTTGTGGAAGGTTCAAATCTTGTAGTCGTTATCACTTGTACTATCATGCTGCTGCTGCTGCTGCTGCTGCTGCTGCTGACGACGACGACGACGACGATGACGACGACAACGCACAATTAAAAGGTTGCTATATCGAAACATCTGACACCAATGATGATGATGATGATGATGATGATGATGACAACGACAACGACGATGACAACGCACAACTAAAAAGGTCGCTGCTACATCCAAAATATTTGGACACGGGACTCGATGTGTCCAGCCAGCGGTCAGTAACCAGAAGAAGAATGACCTCCCCTCCCCCTCCTCCCCTCCCCCTCCCCCCCGAGATCCGGAGGATCACCAGGAAGAAGAGGAGGACCCTACTCACTGGGACCAAAGGTTCGGAAGTGCAGTCGGTTGCTCCACGGGCCAGGTCCGCTGGTGGTGTAGGCTCGGATCTGTACGATGTAGTCCGTGTTCATCGTCAGCTGCCTGAGTTCCACCTGTCGCTCTGTGCTGTTGAGGTAGCGCTGATCATTCTGACTGTCTGACACCCGGCGGTAGGCCAGCTGGTACTGCGTGATGTGGCCGTTCTGCAGCTTCCGCGCCGGAGGGTCCCAGTGCAGCTGGACGCTATTCTCGGTCAGGGCGGTGCCACTGAAATTCTGAGGGTGCCTCGGGGAGCTATGAAAAAAGGCATCGGAGGTCTTGTTCAGTGCACAACGTCCTGGAGAGAGAGAGAGAGAGAGAGAGAGAGAGAGAGAGAGAGAGAGTGGGGGAAGGGAGAGACAGGGGGGAGAGAGAAAGAGAGAGAGAGAGAGAGAGAGAGAGAGAGACAGAGAGAGAGAGAGAGAAAGAGAGACAGAGAGAGAGAGAGAGACAGAGAGAGAGAGAGGGGCTGAAAGGGAGAAACAGAGAGAGAGAGAGAGAAAGAAAGGGACAGACAGACAGACAGAGCACTTTCCTTCCAGCAACATTTTTCCTCAGTCTGCTGTGTCTGTTACTTTGAGCTTCGCCGCATTGGTTCTGTGTGGGACATCTTCTCTCTGTTGATGCCACAAAAAACCCCTTGTTTCTGCATTCATTCTGTCTCCACCCATTGTTTGTAGGTGAATGGTAGTTGTTGCAATATTAATCTTGATTCTTATTGCAGAACAATTACGTAGGTGGGGGGAACACAAGTGCAGGTTAACAATTCTTCCAGCATTATAGAAATGACTTGACAAAGATTCTAAAAAAAAGGGGGATATATATATATATATATATATATATATATATATATACATACATTTATTATATATATATTATAAATGTGAAAACCCCCTTCGCTAGCTGCATGAGGGAACCATCATAATCCCTCACAAAGGCAGATCTATATGTATTGGCTGCTCATAGGCCTTTCATCCGCTGGATCGGACTCATCAAGGAGACATGGCTGATTGTGTCTGTGGTCTTGCCGTCAAATAGATACACATCACAGTCCATATTCCGTGGTGTCCTCAATACCAAGTGTTCAAAAAGAATCCAACAGCACCCCCAAGCAGCCAGCAAAAGGTAATAAATAAAAGAAAACAAAAGTGTGGAGAGGAAAAAAGTTGCTGAAAAGCTGAAAACATTATGCAAACAGTATAAAATGTAGGGGACAATCTTTGAGCCTGCGCTTGAGGATCCATTTAAGGATGCAAGGGAGATCAACAGATATGGAACAGTCTGATTGGTCAGCTCTGCTGTTCAATAACCAAAGCATTATCAGCGGCTAAGAATTGTGCAGAACAAGCTTTACTTGGATTTTATTTCATCTTCTTATTGGTTTCGTTTATGTTTTCTTTAACCTTTATGTATTAAGAAGCATTTAGGGCTTATGATGTAGGATTAAGCGCCATAAATAATCATGATTGTTTATTTTTGTTATTATTATCATCATTATTAACATAATTATTATACTATATCATTATTATTATTATTATTATTATAGGAAAAGGAACTTAATGAGGAAGAGAAGGGTTTGCATGGATTCATCATGGAGGTCAGCTCTCAGGAAGTTGGCATCTGAAATACTCATGAGATCGGTTGTAAGGACGTTGATGAATGTATTGATTGATATGGTCAGTTGGTGCATGCATTGATTAACGAGGTCGACAGTCAAGACGTTGCCGCAGAAATGATTTATGAGTTAAGCTCTGAAGACTTGACGCATCAGCTGTCTAGATGTTTTTTTTTTTTTAGCTGTCCAGGTCAGCTCTGAGGACATTGATGTACACCTTCATTAAGGGGTCAGCTGTGAGGACGTTGAGACATTCATTTTATTATGAGTTCAGCTCTGAGGACTTTGGAAGAATGGATGATTAAATGAGGTCATCTTTTGATGAAAGTTGACAAATATAGCTCGCCAGTACTGTGACTGTGCAACATCTTGTTGTTTACAAGTAATGTGTGCTGTCTGCTGTACCTTGTAGCTTGCTAGTGGTGCATATCATCATCTGTATCTTGTAGCTTGCTAGTGATGCATGTCATCATCTGTATCTTGTGCAGTTTGCTAGTGATGCCTGTCATCATCTGTATCTTGCAGCTTGCTAGTGATGCCTGTCATCATCTGTATCTTGCAGCTTGCTAGTGATGCCTGTCATCATCTGTATATTGCAGCTTGCTAGTGATGCATGTCATCATCTGTATCTTGTAGAGTCTTGGTTCTGTCTGTCACTGTGTGCATCTTGTACCTTCCAACTTGCTGTCTGTTTGCCAGTACAGATTGTTAGTAGGCTGTATGTATGTGCTTCAAAGTTGACTAATTCAGGTTCATGATGTGAAGAGTGTTGGGGGACCAGAAGAGCTGAGTGGTAGAGCACTGGACTCATAATCCTGATCATCCTGGGATTGCGGGTTTGAATCACCACCAGACCAGTACAGGGGATTTGTCCCTCAGAGTGAACATTGCGTCTGACTCCATTTCCCATACAGTCCTTCAAAAGAGACTGTAAACTGAGGTTCTGTGTGTGAATGCACGCATAACATCTTGCACACTCGTCAGATCCAATCACCAATTTTTTGGAAGAGGTCAGTTTGGCCACTGGTATGGATGACATATGACACATAGAATGCACCATGCATGAGAAATGGAAAGAATGAAGGAAGTAAGGAAACTGAGTTCATGGTATTGAACGACATTGACTGGATGACACAGGAAATGAATGAATGAAGCGCCAGCTGGCAGCTCCTCAGTTGCTACTACCCAGGTAGACGAAAAAGAAAATTGCATCACTCTATGTGTGCCTCACCAGTATCTCCCCCACCTTCTTCCCTATGACTCCATCCCCACCTTCACCCCCTACTGTAGAGGCGTGACACTGCGAAAATTTGTCTCGCATCGCCACTGCATTGCCTGTCACTCACACAAAGACACAGGGCCTGCTTCTTGCTCACCCCCACCCCCCTACATGTCCACTCTCCCCCTTTCCCCCCCCCTGCCCCTGTCGCATCACGCTCCGGACAGGGTGCGACGACATTGTGATGACCCACGCTGTCTCATTAGTATTCGTTCTAAAAATGTGTGCATAAATAAATTACTGGTTGTTGATCTTGGCGCTAGGGCACCAGCGAAGTTCAAACAATTCCCGAGGTGAATGATGTGATTGACACCCTGTCAGCCAGATTAGAAATCTGATTTGACAGTTTACCATACATATAGCAGACACATAGCGTCACAACTTCACTGTTCCTCAGACCAGCTGTAGGTGAGGCATGAAAGACAAAGGGGTGAACCAGAGAGGGTGAATGATTATCTTGCTCTACTCTATCTTCAAGTCTAAGTTTCACTATTATCCCAGTAAAATGTGAGTTGAAACTATGTTTTACAGTTCGAATTTATTTACTGATCATACGTATGCCATGTGGTTTAGCAGTGTAACTTTGTGACAATACTTGGTGACACTTATCAAAATGATGAATGATTATTCTATGTAGTAGTTTGCTTGCCACCCTGTGGTAGAAGCTATTACCATGTAGTTATGATTCTTTGTTAACAATCTGACCACTATTCTTTTGTGTTCAATCTGACTTTTGCCAGTATGCAATTCTATCTGTTAAGATGATAATTGATAAATCTATAAGATTTGATAAGAAAAAAACAGCATGGCCTGTACTGGGTGAAAACTACTAAGCTGATTTATAAATACTGGTGATTGTTGGAATGATTTGTAGTGTATGACTTTAAGTCTACACCACATGTGTACTGGGCTAAGTGTATTCCAAGTTAATGTGATTTAGTTTATAAAAAACACTGAAGAGGTATTTGACTGAAACTGTTAGCATTGTATTTCTGTCTCCTAACCTTTTGTAAGCTTAACTCAGCCTTTAAACAAAACTGGAGATTGATTGATAGTTATAGTAGCAACTCTACAACAGAGCAAACCTTTGCTGGCTGAGTTCTCACACCTCTTCTGAAAGATAAGAGGGTAAATGTGTGAGAACCCCGACAAGCCAGCCACCCAGCTACTTGACTACAGACCAGGTTCTCTTCATCACAGACCTGGGACCATGGTTAAACTACCAACTGTGGCTAAACCAGATACTGAGGCTATGCCAGAAACTGGGGTTATGCCAGACATAGTGGCTACACCCTTAAATTGAGGCTACACTACAACCACTGGGCAAGACTGGTTGTGAAGACACATCACAGCCCAGCCATACAGCAACAGGTCTATACAGCAGGATCAGTCACCAGCCACGGGAGAGAGATCAACTATCCTCTCTGACTTAGATAAGTCAAAATTATACCAATTGGACTTCAACCCAATTGAGATCAGTTCATTTCAGAACCTACCTTCACTTTATGATGAAACAGTGAGAACTAAAACTCAGCCTATAGAACAGACATGTATATAGTTACCTAAGTGTAAGGAAGTAAACTTGATGTGTGAAATTGCACTTAACTCCTGTCAGTTTTCAATCAGTGCTGAATGTTGGAACTTCCCTCTTCAATTCTGTCTCTCGGAGCTACAAGTACTTTTAAGAGTACAGGCCTAAGGAAACTTATCTCAGAGCTACTCTTGAGTAGTTTAACAGTACCTGGAATAAATATAACTTTCTTTCGATGACTAGTACCAGAAAGTTGCTCCTTCCACCACTAGTAAAAGAGAGGGTGGAGGTGAAATGTTAATGTAATTCTCACAGAGAAATTATTCCATGTCCTTCCCCTAGAGGACCCACCTACCACTCCTAGCATCTCGTCATAAAGAGTCTGCACTCATTGATGCTTCAGCTGAAGTTTGCAAGCATCTACATAACAGCTGTTCGGTGCGCTCGCACACGCGCGCGCGCGCGCGCGCGCACACACACACACACACACACACACACACACACACACACACACACACACACACACACACGCACACACACACACACACACACACACACACACACACACACACACACACACTGCCCTCTGACCTGCTTCTGGAGTCTTGATAGTGATGACAGCTCTCTCCCCATAGTCCACACCATTCTGGGCGGACACACGGAACTCGTACGTCGTGCCGCGATCTACACGTCACACACACACACACACACACACACACACACACACACACACACACACACACACACACACTGTTAACCATTGATTTTCTTTTTTTTTTTCGTTTTTTTTCTTTCTGTGTGTTTGTTTCCTGGTAAACATCACATGTGCACAGCATGGTTGCAGGACACACACACACAGACACACACAAACAAACAGACACACACACAACACACACACACACACACACACACACACACACACACACGCGCGGAGGGATGATTTGGTCACGGAACTCAAGGAACACAGCTGAGAGAGGGGGGATAACCTCAAGGCACAGGGCTACACCCACACTGACATGCACGCGATGTGACATGGTATGGAAGGTAGGGAGCTGGTAGACGACACATATGCGTGGGTTAGGTACATTCACAGTCATGCACAGCAACACACTACTCATGCTACATAGCATGCGGTGCTAGCTTAAGAACAACCACCATCACCCCACCACCCACCCTTTCCTTCGCCACCTCCGACACTGCGCAGTAAGGGAAGAAGACATGCAGAGTGCGGGCAGGGGGAGACAACATGGCCAGCACTCTGAGCTGG
>JADBJO010004415.1:101021-103521 GCA_016801955.1 Conus betulinus | reverse complement strand
TTGAATGATATCAAATGTGATATGATAATTGTCTATAACCCATGTATTCTGATAACCTGTGTGATAAGGTGTGTTTTGATGATATCAAATCTGATATGATAATTGTCTATAACCCATGTATTCTGATAACCTGTGTGATACTGTGTGTTTTGATGATATCAAATCTGATATGATGATTGTCTATAACCCATGTATTCTGATAACCTGTGTGATACTGTGTGTTTTTGATGATATCAAATCTGATATGATGATTGTCTATAACCCATGTATTCTGATAACCTGTGTGATACTGTGTGTTTTGATGATATCAAATCTGATATGATGATTGTCTATAACCCATGTATTATGATAACCTGTGTGATACTGTGTGTTTTGATGATATCAAATCTGATATGATGATCGTCTATAATCCATGTATTCTGATAACCTGTGTGATAAGGTGTGTTTTGATGATATCAAATCTGATATGATGATCGTCTGTGGGTTCTGACGTTCCTGGTGATCGGTGTGTTCCGCAGATCAAACATGTGTTCTGGTGATCTTTTGTGTGTGTTGTAATGATGGGTGTGTACCGCTGATCAAACATGTGTTCTGGTGATCTTTTGTGTGTGTTCTAATGATTGGTGTCTTCCATTGTGTTCTGGGGGATCTTCTGTATATGCTAGGTATTGTAATAATCTTCTCTACATGCTATTGTGTTCCGATATCTTCAGTACATTATGTAGTGTTTGTGATGATCTTCAGTACAGTATGTAGTGTTGTGATGATCTTCAGTACATTATGTAATGTTCTGATGATCTTCAATACATTATGCAATGTTCTGATGATCTTCAGTTTATTATGTAGTATTCTAATGATCTTCAGTATATCATGTACTGTTCTGAAGACCTGTGTACATTATGCAGTGTTCCAATGATCTGTTGTACAATATGTAGTGTTCCGATGATCTTCAGTATATTACGCAGTGTTCCAATGATCTGTTGTACATTATATAGTGTTCTGATGATCTGCAGTATAGCATGTAGTGTTCCAATGGTCTTCATTACATTATGTAGTGTTCATATGATCTTCATTACATTATATAGTGTTGTGATGATCTGCTGTATATTATGTAGTGTTCTGGTGATCTGCTGTAGATTATGTAGTGTTCTGATGATCTTCAGTATGTTATCGAGGGTTGACTGCCAGAACCCAGTATTTCATATATATATATATATATATATATATATATATATATATATATATATATATATATATATATATATATATATATATATATATAAGAAAGATACTGGGTTCTGGCAGTAAACCCTTGTTATGTTGTGTTCCGATGATCTTCAGTAATTATTGTTTTCTAATCAGCTTTTGTATATTATGTTGTGTACCTATGATCCTCTCTCTTATGGTGACGTGTTCTCATAATCTCCAGTATATGACATAGGTTTCTGATGACCTGCAATTCTGTTGCGTTCTAATCATCTTTCAGTATATTCATATAAATAATCTATATCTTTCTGATGTGTTCTGACATCGTAAGCCACCTCTGAACTGATTAACACACCAGCTGAGTTTTAGGGTTGAAGACTTAGCCTCCTTGCTAAGAGGACAAGTTGTACTGAACATTTATGAACCACAAATGGCAGTTCTCAGAGGAAAAGGACGGGGAGGGAGGGGGAATGGGGACGGTGAGGGGGAGACTTACTTAGGCTTGGACGCTCCCACGTCTTGCGACACATGAGGCAGTCAAAAGCCCTTCATTGTGCACGGTCCTCAGCCAGTCTGCTGGTGTCACTCCATCCTCTGTCAACGAGTCTGAGGTCTCTCTCCACTGTCTGTCGCCAGCTCATCCTGGGTCGTCCTCTTTTTTTCTCTGGCCTGCTGGGGTCCATTTAATGGGCCTGGTTTGCAGGTCTTGATGAGGGTAATCTCAAGACGTGATCCAGGCTGTGAAGGCGCCGTCTGCCGATGATGGTTGACACGGGGAGCTGTTTGGACCTCTCCCTGACCTCTTCCTTTGGTATAAAGTCTGACCATTTGATGCCCAAGATCTTACGCAGGCACTTGGTGTCAAAAGCGTCAAGTTTCTTCTCCTCTCCTGGGTGGTCTTTAATTGCCAGGTTTCACAGAAGAGGAGACAGACAGTTAGCAAAAAGGAAGAGAAGAAGAGACAGACAGTTAGCAAAGGAAGAGAAGAAGAGACAGACAGCAAAGAAGAGAAGAAGAAACAGACAGTTAGCAAAGGAAGAGAAGAAGAGACAGACAACGCAAAGAAGCGAGAAGAAAGATGGGGTTGGCGGGAGACTTACTGAATGGCAGCGTCTTGGCCTGGATGGCGGGGGTGCGGGGGCCCTCCCCCCAGGGGACCTGGCGGTCACCTGCACGCGGTACAGCGTGTCGGGCGTCAGGTCCTGCAGCCGGTAGCTGCTCACCGGGGGGGCTGGATGCTCAGACGGACGTTCTGACGGGTGTGCGAGTCGTTGTAGTACAGCTCGTAACTGGT
>JADBJO010004415.1:81021-83521 GCA_016801955.1 Conus betulinus | reverse complement strand
GCAGACAGAGGGACAGGCAGACAGAGGGACAGGCAGACAGGGGGACAGGCAGACAGGGACAGACAGGCAGACAGAGGGACAGGCAGACAGACAGAGGGACAGGCAGACAGAGGGACAGGCAGACAGAGGAACAGGCAGACAGAGGGACAGGCAGACAGAGGGACAGGCAGACAGAGGGACAGGCAGACAGAGGAACAGGCAGACAGAGGGGACAGAGACAGAGGGGGACAGGCAGACAGAGGGACAGGCAGACAAAGGGACAGGCAGACAGAGACAGAATCAGCAAGGAACGGACAGACGAACAATGGGACAGACAGACAAGGAATCTTTTTGCGGGGCCGGAACAGCTCCGCGGTAGTGCGCCGGACTCGTAATCTTGGTGATCCTAGGGTTGCGGCTTCGTATCTCCGCCAAGGCCGTTTTGGTACAGGGGGACTTTTCTCACGGAGTTAACATTAGTTCTGACTCCATTTCCCATACAGTCCTGCAAATGAGACTATAAACGAGGTTCCGTGTGTGAACGCACGCATAACATCTTGCACGCACGTCAAAGCCTATCAGGAACTTTCGGAAGAGAAGGCCAGTTTAGGCGTTGGTATGGATGACACGTTAATATAGGTTGCACCTGCGTGAGAAATGGAAAAACCGAAGGAAGTAAGGAAACTGAGTGAACGATTTTGAGCGAGACTGACTGGATGACACGGGAAACGATCGAATGAAGCGTCAGCTGGCAGCTTTTCAGTCGGCTCTACCCAGGTAGGCAGCCCGTTGTGTAAACGAGTGTGGATTGTAAAGCGCTTAGAGCTTGATCTCTAGCCGAGGAGAGGCGCTATATAAGGATTCTTGATAATAAGAATAGTAACAGTAATGGCCCCTCCAGCTCCTCCACCCTACCCCCTCTTTTATTGTGAAGAAATCAAAGTATTTGCGTTATCTTCTTCAATTGTTAGAGTATTTTACATCTTCCCTATCGTTTCAAAATGGAGTGACTGAGGGCGGAAAATGAAGCAACATTTAGAAAGAGAGAGGGCTAGTTACCGCCAAGACATAGACAAAGTGCAGGACAAGACACAATGCATTTCGACCTGTTAGGTCTTCTTCAGGCAAAAAAAAAAAAAATAAAAAATAAAAAAATAAAATAAATAAATAAATAATAATAACGTTTAGGACAGTGAAAACGAAGAACGAGAAACCAATTATCTTTTCATATTCACCGCACGACCCAAAATCAGTTGTAGAAATGAGAGAAATTCTCTCCCCATTTTTGACAGGAAAGGCGTGTAACTGTAAGTAAGGGATACGAACCGGATATCTGTTCTTATCTTCTGATTCGTTAATTCAACTGCGGTTCCCGTCCTTCAGGACTGCTACCAGTCCAAATTAAACAAGCCATTCAAAAACCACACGGAGCAGACACACACCGCACAAACAGAAACCAGAGAGGACAAGGCAGATACCAGACAGATCCTGACCTTGCAGACGGAGCGTGATGAGGTGCTCGATGTTGCCCAGATCTGAAGACGCCTCGCAGGTGTAGTTGGCGGACTGTCTGACGTCCTTCAGCTGCAGCACGTTACGGCCCACGGGGGCCTCGCCCTTGGTCAGGTCGTATCCTCCCTGACGCCACCGGACCTCCGGCATGGGAGACCCCACCGCCACACACGTCAGATTGACGTCAGAGCCCGGCATGGCCGTGACGTCGCTGGGCATCTCCTTCACGAACCTTGGAGGCACACGGCGAACTGAAAGAGATGCCCTGAACAGTGCCCTGAAACAGAGAGAAGTGCCCTGAGACTGAAACAGAGAGAAGTGCCCTGAGACTGAAACAGAGAGAAGTGCCCTGAGACTGAAGACTTCATCATGAATCGGTGCCCTGAGACTGAAGACTCCATCATGAATCGATGCCCTGAGACTCCAGACTCAATCATGAATCGGTCAGATCTTGTTCCTGATCGTGTACCACGAAACCGAAACTGTCACGTGAGGCCCTGTTAGTGACTGAAAGCTGAAATTGTCATGTGTGATCTTTGGTTCTGTCTGAAAGCACTGAAGCGGCCAGGTGTGCTCCTTAATCATGACTCAAAGTATTGAATCGGTAAGGTGTGGTCCCTACTCATGACTCAAAGAACTGAAGCGGTCAGGTGTGGTCCCTACTCATGACTCAAAGAACTGAAGCGGTCAGGTGTGGACCTTATTCATGACTCAGAGTACTGAATCAGTCACGAGTGGTCCCTAGTCACGACTCAAAGAACTGAAGCGGTCAGCTGTGGTCCCTGACCATAACACAACTGAAACAATCAGGTGTGGTTCTGGTCATATTATAAACAACTGGAGCAGTCAGCTGCGGTCCCTGACCATAACACAGGTGTGGTTCTGAAACAATCAGGTGTGGTTCCTGGTCATATGGTCATAAACAACTGGAGCAGTCAGGTGCCGGTCCCTGTCATGACAAAAGAAACAGGTGTGCCCCCTAATTATGACCTAATGAATCAGGAATGGT
>JADBJO010004415.1:71021-76021 GCA_016801955.1 Conus betulinus | reverse complement strand
CTATGTCAGAGAGAGAGAGAGAGAGAGAGAGAGAGAGAGAGAGAGAGAGAGAGAGAGAGAGAGAGAGAGAGAGAGAGAGAGAGAGAGAGAGAGTTGATTATGTAAAACGAGCAGAAATGTAAAACGAGCAGTTTTGTTTCTTCCGATACCAATAGCAAATCAGTTTGGAATGCTATCAATCATCTGACATCAGTAAAATCACATCTCATGAAGACCTGTGTCCCGAGAAACTTCATGACCGTTTTTGTAATATTGCTAAGGCAACAATAAAATCAAATAGATCTGCCCAAAACACCCTTATATTATTAAACGAATCAAACGATTCAAAAGCCTTATCCTGAGATTTAGATATCCCCTTAATGTCAGTCCACGATGTATATAATGCCCTGATCCGTCTAAAAGAAACATGTGCTGGTGGCTTAAACGGTATTGATGGCAAAATCCTAAAACTTGCAGCTCCAATTAATTCTGATACACCGACCTACATCTTCAATTTATGTATATCTAAAAACCAATATCCTAAATCCTTCAAAATTGCTAGGGTAAGACCCATCTATAAATCAGGTGGCACTTCGGATCTTTGTAATTACAGACCATTTCTATCCTGTCTATGGTATCAAAACCTTTTAGAGGATCATCTAAGACGATGCATTCTTAACCATTTTGACAAATATAATTTATTTCACCCTAATCAGTCTGGTTTCAGGAAACTCCTGCCACACTGCACTGACCAACCTAGTAGACAAATGGCTCACAAATATCAATGAAAATAAGGCGACCGGTGTCCTTTTTATTGACTTTGTAAAACCTTTTGATGTAACTGACCACATATTGCTTCTTTAAAAAAAAGTTAAATTTGTACTGTTTATCGAATAATGCTCTAGAACTCATGCCTTCGTTTTTAAGTGACAGAAAACAAACTGTCTCAATTCTTGAACGCAATCTTCTATTTTGCCTCTCAAACATGGTGCTCCTCAACGCTCCGTCCTAGGGCCCATACTTTTCTCAATATATATATTGATGATCTCCCCCTGTTTCTCCCAGCGTTTTGTGATATGTTCGCTGATGACACTACTGTTCATGCCTGTGATCGCAAAGCAGAAAAAAAAGTATACTATGTTATTACAGCAAAGTTTTAACCAGCTAACAGAATGGTCTGAATTAATCATATGAGCCTGAACCCTGCCAGTACCAACATATGATCATAACCACAAGACAAAAACATCAAAACCTTTCTTATACGAGCGCACTCCTTTCTATCAATGGTATAAACTGTCGAAGAAACTGTCTGTCATAAAGTCCTTGGAGTAGTAATGGATAACAATCTGTCATGGTCAGAACATGTACGATCTTTATACAAAACAGCTTCAAAAAGATATACCAGCTGTCCAAGATAAAACATTTCCCTAGACTGCCATTCATGTGTTTTTTTTTCACGCTTATATCGAATCCCATGTGCATCTACAATTTGGGATTCAGCAAGTAATCATATACTCAAACCTTTGTTTAGTCTTTATAGACGTTCCCTGAACATAGTTTTGTTAAAATCGGTAACGTTATCATACTCTTGACTATATGGATTTGGATATTTTACCATTAAATTTGAGGGTTAAATTCAGTAAAGGTTTAAGTTAAGTTGAAGATTCTTTCGGGTCGTGCTCTCCCTTCAATTACAGAGAAATTCAAAGTAAATGAAAATCGAAATATTCATAAAATTGTAATACCCTGTCCAAGAATAGATGTATTTAAAAACCAGTCTTCACTACTCTGGCGACTTCTTGTGGAATCGCATTTCACCCTCTCTTGATGTTCATACCAGCATATATAGCTTTAAAAGGGCACTTCATACCAAACTAATGACTGAATTTTCCCATTCATGCTCTAAACTCTCTCTCTATATCTCTGTCTCTGTCTGTGCCTGTCTGTCTGTCTGTCTGTCTGTCTGTCTGTCTGTCTGTCTGTCTGTCTCTCTCTCTCTCTCTCTCTCTCTCTCTCTCTCTCTCTCTCTCTCTCTCTCTCTCTCTCCCATCTATTGTTCTACAGGTTCTGCTTGTCATGTGTAAATTTTTGACTTTGCTTACACGATGGGGTGCCTGTTCTATTTTTTTTCTTTTCCCAGAAATGTGTTATAATTAAATTTTCTTTCTTGTGATAATGTTTATTGTATATATTTATCTATCTTCCAATGTCATGAACTATAATATGATGACCCCTCCCTTCCCACCCTCACCTGCTTCTCTCTGTCTGTCTGTCTGTCTGTCTGTCTCTCTCTCTCTCTCTCTCTCTCTCTCTCTCTCTCTCTCTCTCTCTCCCCTCTCTCTCTCCCTCCCTCCCTCCCTCCCTCTCTGTCTGTCTCTCTCTGTCTCTCCATCTCTCTCCCTCTCTGTCTGTCTCCTTCTCTGTCTGTCTGTCTGTCTCTCTCTCTCTCTGTGTCTGTCTCTCTCTCTCTCTTTCTTTTCCAGGCATTGATTGTCTTCTGTTTTTTTTTGTGTGTAACCATTTCCTCTTTCTATTTATAGCGATTATGCATGTTTTACTTCAATTCTAGATTAGTTTTGCTGTTGTTGTTATTGTATTTTCTATATATTTCCCTTTATTGAGGGCCGGATGTAAAAAAGCCATTTTGTGCTTAATTCCGTTTTATCCCTTATTAAAAGATTCGTTAGTTTGTTCTCTCTCTCTCTCTCTCTCTCTCTCTCTCTCTCTCTCTCTCTCTCTCTCTCTCTCTCTCTCTCTCTCTCGTCTTTGTCTCTCTCTGTCCCCCCCCCTCTGTCTCTGTCAGAGTCTCTATCTCTTTATTCCGTCTCTCTCTCTCTGTCTCTCTCTCTGTCTCTGTCTCTCTCTCTCTCTCTCTCTCTCTCTCTATTCTCTCTCTTCTTTCGTGACTGCGGGTGAGAATTGAATGCAAATTGATTGGTGTATTTACTACTGAACTGCCCGAACAAATAGTCAACTTGGCAAATTCCTGGTCTCTGCCTTCAAAATTAGACAAGCCTTCATCGGCAATACAAATATGTGAATCAGAAATATCCTGACCATATAAATCATGTACAGTTCATATTATATGTCTGTCCTGTCAGCGTTATGTTTTCTCTGTAATTAGAGTTTCCCTGTTTGTATGTTCTCTAGAAGTGAGGTATGATTTTGTGTTCCCTCCATGAAAGGGGCTGTTGGCCTATAATCATTAAATTTCAGAGTTCAGAGTTCAGAGTTCTCTCTGTCTGTCTGTCTGGTCTGTCTGTCTGTCTCTCTCTCTCTCTCTTCTCTCTCTCTCTCTCCCTCCCTCCCTCCCTCCCACACTTTTTTTCTCTAGTTACACAAGGGATTATTATTCTAAATTGCTATGTATTCATTGTTGTGTATGAGTTGATGTGCAGTTCAGTGCAATGTTCTCGTTCACATATTTATATACTTTTCCCTTGTTTGAAGGCTGGATGAAAAAAAAAAAAAGCCATTAAGTTTACTTCTTTCCCTCAATAAACAACATTTCGTTGGTTGGTTGGTTGGTTGGTTCGCGCTCTCTCTCTCTCTCTCTCTCTCTCTCTCTCTCTCTCTCTCTCTCTCTCTCTCTCTCTCTCTCTCTCTCTCTCTGTGTAATCCGTGTGGTTCTCTACCTATATATCTATGCGTGGATATTGACAAGCATTTAAAATATATTATAACTAAGTTTAAATTTGGCATTTCTGACTTGGCAATTCACTACTAGAGGTATAGAAATCATAGGCCACAAGACTTAATTTGTAAACTATGTAAAAGTTGCTGTCGAAAACGAAATGCACTTCTTATTAAGCTAACCATTTTGCAATAGCATAGGAGAAAAGTTCATTGGTCAAAAGTTCTCTCATAATCCGAATGGTTTTCGTTCTCTTGTTGGCCTCAGCCAACAGTAATACAGCCAGAAAATTAGCACTTTATATTTATCAAGCGTTTAAAGCGCGACAGATTGCTATAACCTGAATGTATATTGATGTATTTGTATGTAATGATGTTTATATGGCCTTGGCTTTTTGGAATAAAGATTTCATTTCATTCGTAAGATTTCGAGGTGGTATTGGTGGTTTGAATGTCCATCAAAGATATACAATAAATTCCAAAAAAACTGTCCATTCTGTCATCAAATGGAGGACGAAATACAATTTGTGATTGTTTAACATCCTATAAAGATTTAAGAGAAAAATACATTTTGCCTCATACTACAAAATGTTCATCAAGTGTCATTGCTTCTTTTACTGCAAAATGAAAAGAGAATCGTAACTCGCTCTGTAGCCACGTTCATTTTTATAGCACTAAAAAACGAAGAGAGGAACTGTTGTCAGTTAACACAAAAATGCCAGAGTAATTTCAGGAAGAACATTTTGTTATGCAAATATCTTCTTTCATGATTTTCAGTGTATGCGCCGGGCGCATGTGTGTTTGTACTTTTGTTTTTGACCTCATTGCAGATAGGTTGGTGGCCTTAGCAATTAAAATATTTCAGTCTGAGTTTGAGAGAGTCTCTCTCTCTCTCTCTCTCTCTCTCTCTCTCTCTCTCTCTCTCTCTCTCTCTCACACACACACACACACACACACACACACACACACACACACACACACACACACACATGTATATATGAGTGCAAAAAGAGCAGAACTCCTTGGCGGGCGGGCGAGTGTGACAGCGAGAGTAGGCAGGCATTCAGCCAATGAATATTGATCGCTCTTTGCTGCCGCATCTGTCGTCATAGCAACCACGGCAGCGATACTTTTCTGTTTTTAATTTCTGTGTTCTACATAACTCTGACCCGATATGTTTTTTTTTTTTTTTTTTTTTTTTTTTTTTTCCTTTAGAGTCAACGCAGTACAACCCAGTGCCTAAGATTCTCGACACCACTGAGTGCTGTATCTCTAGTACCTCACAATTCTTGACAAGACAAAGAAGACTGCTCAGTCTCCTCCATTCAACAAGTACCTCACAGTTCTTGACAGATACACAACACTGTTCTTAATTTTACAAAACGTCG
>JADBJO010004415.1:43521-58521 GCA_016801955.1 Conus betulinus | reverse complement strand
TCATCAGGAATTTTGTCTGGTGCTGTTGATTTGTAATCATAGACAGGTTCGCAAAGATCAGTCCATAGTTTTCATCGGCAATGACCAGTCTGACGTAGGAATCTTGGGGTTGTTCAGTCATCACGGCCAGAATCTTAATTCTAGTTGCAAAATGAGGCGACTGCAGGCGGGAATCTAGACACATTTTAAATGTAATTAATAGCCAAGCGCTAAGAAAACTCAGACAAACGAGTCACAAGACAAAACGCGACGCGTTTCGACCTCTTAGGTCTTCTTCAGGCAAGATACAAAACACCCAGGACAACAAAAATGAACGAGCAATCACTTATCTTCATTCCCTTCAGCGCAAGATAGGCGTTGAATGAAAAAACGAGGCTGTCAAGAAGGAGCCAATGCACATATTTCATCTTATATTTAGCTCCTTCTTGACAGCCTCGTTTTCATTCGACGCCCATCGCGCGCTAAAGTGAATGAAGGTAAGTGATTGCTCGTTCCTTTTTGTTGTCCTGAGTGTTCTGTATCTCGCCTGAAGAAGACTTAAGAGGTCGAAACGTTTTGTCTTGTGATTCGTTTGTCTGCACTTTCTTGGTGGTTCTCTGATAATTACATTTAAATTTTGTTCAGAATTTTCAAGACCCTTAACTTTCCATTGACGAGAAGTGGTCTAACGTTAGTGGTCTTCTTGGTGATGTTCACAATCATTACAGCTACGTCCTATAAGACCCGAACTGTCAATTGACATTTAATAGTCTCACATCAGGGATCCTAGTCCATAAAGATCCCAGATTCTCCTGACAAGAGCTGGACTCATATCAGAGATCTCAGTGATGTTCACAGTGATTGAGGTCACGCTCTTAAAGATCCAGACTTTCCTTTGACAGTAAGAGTCTGACGTCTAGGATCTTAGGGATGTTCAAAGTCATAAAGATCCAGTCCTAAATATCTAAACTTTCCATTGGACAATAAGTAGTTATTATTATCATCATCATCATTATTATTAGTAGTAGTAGTAGTAGTAGTAGTAGTAGTAGTAGTAGTAGTAGTATATCATCATTATTACGAATACTTATATTGCGCCTATCCTCGGCTACAGACTAAGCTCTAAGAGCTTTACAATCCACACTCGTTCACACAACCGGCTGCCTACCTGGGTAGTGCCGACAGAAGAGCTGCCAGCTGGCGCTTCATTCAGTCGTTTCCCGTGTCATCCAGTCAATATCGTTCAGTATTGTTCACTCCATTTCCTTACTTCCTTCATTCTTTCCATTTCTCACGCAGGGTGCATGCTATGTGTCATGTGTCATCCATACCAACGGCCAAACTGGCCTTCTCTTTCCGGAAGTTGCTGATTTCACATGTGTACAAGATATTATGCGTGCGTTCACACACGAGACCTCGGTTTCCAGTCTCAGTCGAAGGACTGTATGGGAATTGGAGACAGAACTAATGTTAACTCCGAGGGAACACCCCCCCCCTTCCCTCCTCCCCCCCGGTACCGAAACCGCTAGACGGAGACTCGAACCTGCAACCACAGGATCGCCAAGATTACGAGTCCGGCGCTCTACCACTGAGCTATTTCTAAGTGGTTCTGACGTCAGGGGTCTTAGTGACGTTCACAGTCATTATGGCCTGATCCTTTAAAAGGCTTAAGCTTTCTCTAGATGATGATTGGTCTGAAGTCAGGAATCTCGGCAGTCATCCTGAGAGATTTCAGCTTTCCTTCCACAATGACTCCTGTGACGTCAGTAGGGACATTGTCTTGAGTTATTCTAAGTCACCGAGGCCAGGGTTCTTAAAGGAGCAGACTTTGCTTCTGCATCTGTCTGTAAGTTGAACTATCCCTTTTCCCGCCCCCCATCTCTCCCCAGAGAGGGGAGATGAAGAGAGAGGGAGAGAAGAGGAGAGATGAGGGGGAGACAGAGGAGGAGAGAGAGAGAGAGAGAGATAGAGCGAGATGTGAGCAGAGGAGAGAGAGAGAGAGAGATTGTCGGGGAAAGTAGAGGCATGGAGGGAGAGAGAGAGAGCAAATTTACAGAAGACAGACAGGCTGAGAGGAGGAGTTGTTATGAGGTAGGAGATGAGGAGGAGCGAGGCGATCGAAGCTGAGAGATGGGGAGAGAGAGGTGAGCAGGATGAGAGAGGAGAGGAGAGAGGAGAGAGGAGATGAGCCAGACACCGCAGGACAGGACAGATCAGACAGACAGACAGACGAGAGAGAGTGGAGAGAGAGATTGAGGAGATGAGAGGAGGAGAGAGGAGAGCAGAGCGACGTGAGTGGGAGTAGACCGAGAGAGAAATAGAGAGTGAAGAGCAGAGAGACGAGTGACTACAGTTCCAGAGAGAGACAGACCAGATCAGATTTAGAGAGACAGAGTAGTCGTTTCATCGACCTGCACAAAACATGAGAGAGAGAGAGAGAGGAGAGATGAGAGAGGAGAGAGAGAGACAGGACGAGAGAGAGAGATGGAGAGGGGAAGAGGGTCATGGGAGAGAGGAGGAGAGGAGGGAGGAGAAGAGATAGAGAGAGAGCAGACAGACAGACAGACAGACAGACAGACAGACAGAGGACAGAGACAGACAGACACAGGGCAGATAGATAGACCGACCCGACCGACAGAGAGGACCAGAGAGACAGACAGACCCAACAGCACTGACCGGAAGCGTGATGCATGCAGGACCGCAGCAGGAAGATGAGGAGGGGAAGTGAAGAGCGTTGTAGTCATAGATGACAAGGCACACATGATGACGTCACTTCCTCTACTGTCTGCTCCTTACCTGTCATCACAATCCACGCCACAGACCATTATTAGTACAGATGGTGACATCAGTTTCTCCATAGCCAAGGTCCACGTAAAATTTAGTTGTCATCATGCACGACGTAAACCATCAATAACACACGTCAATCTTTCATTTTTATTTGTACAGTTTCAGTTTCATTTTCAGTCTTAATCAAGGAGGCCGTCACTGCGTGCGGACAAGTCCATATATGCTACTACACCACATCCGCTAGTTTGGGAGATCACACTACGCATACTTTAAGTTGTTGGGTCAATGAGTTAACAACTAAGATGAGAGAATTGAAGAAGAGGGTCTCGTGGCTACGACTTAGCAGATGTCTGACCTACAGCATTAGTCCAAACGCGCTGGTCAGACCTTGCGTCCCTGCCTAACATTGGTTGTGTGTGCGTGTGTGCGTGCGCGCGCGCGCGCGCGCGCGCGTATGTGTTGTGTGTGTGTGTGTGTGTGTGTTAAAACAAACAGTAACATTCTATAAGAAAAAAAAAAAAAAACCACACATGTTACCTCGCCCATCGAGTCAAAGGGTGACAACTAGGCGACGTTGTGCAGAGAGTAAAAGATTACACTAGAAACCAAAGAGCCACCACGAACATGCCCCCCGCCACACTCGTCAATGACAGGTAGCGAAGGACCCCAAACTCATGACAAACTCAACTGATATGTGACGTAAACGACGTCTCGCGTGGGTGTGTGTGTGTGTGTGTGTGTGTGTGTGTGTGTGTGTGTGTGTGTGTGTGTGTGTGTGTGTGTGTGTGTGTGTCTTTCGCACATCTGCTGATCCTGCTCTTAGCTGGATCACAGTGTTTTCTCCCCCCCTCCCCCTCACCCCGTTCCCCCTCCACCCTCCTCTTTCTGCGCTGCTGGAAAGGGCAGACAGACAGTAGGCCCATTGATCAGTTGGCAGCCGTCATGCTGTGCCCATCACCACTGACAGCCACTGTCAAGCATCCGCTGCCGACAGACACTCTGCCAGACGCTTGCCTGCCTTCACAGCAAAACAAACAAACAAACAAAACAAGAAGAGAAAAAAAAACTTGATCAAAAAAGAAGAGAATAGAAAAGACATCAAGCAAAAAAGAGAAAAGAAAAGACAGGCAGGAACAGAAAGGACTCACAGAAAGAGGGAAAGAAAAGAAAGAACCAAAAAGACGACGACAGGAGAGAGAGAGAGAGAGAGAGAGAGAGAGAGAGAGAGAGAGAGAGAGAGAGAGAGAGAGAGAGAGACAGACAGACAGACAGACAGACAGACAGAGACAGAGACAGGAGGGAAAACAAACAGAAAAAAAGACAAGAAGAGACAACAGAAAGGAGAGAGAGAGAGAGAGAGAGAGAGAGAGAGAGAGAGAGAGAGGGGGGGGGGGGGCAGGAACAAGCAAACAAAAAAAGACAAGAAGAGACAAAAGAAAGAACACTAAGGAAACCAAGAAAGAAAGAAAAAAAAAAAAAAAAAAAAAAGAAAAAAGGACAGAAAAGAATCTAAAAAAAAAAGAACAGAAAGGGGAAATCAGGAAAGGAAAGAAAAGCAAGACAGACAGAAAAGAAAGGCAACTACCAAAGACATAAAAGAGAGAGGAAACAAGAGCGAAAAAGAAAGGCAACTACTAAAGACATGAAAGAGAGAGGAAACAAAGAGCAGAAAAGAAAGGCAACTACCAAAGACATGAAAGAGAGAGGAAAAAAAGAGCAGAAAAGAAAAGAAGCCAAGAAGACAGAAAGAAAGCTAAAAACGACAGACAAGGGATGAAAGAAAGAAAGTCATTTAAAAAAAAAATCAAGAAAAAAGGGGGAGAAAAAAAAAGCACCAAGAAACACAAGAAGACAAACAAAAAAAAAATCTGAAAGAGCAGAAAGAAAATGAACTTCAGAAGGACAGAGAGGAGAGAGAAAAAAGGGGGAGAAAGCACTGGTGAGCAACTCAACTCAACTCAACTCCAATAGTCTAATTGCAAAGGCCACCGACCTATCTGCAATGAGGTCAAAAAAAACAAAAGTAGAACACACGGCGCATATACTGAACATTATTTAAGAACATATTTGCAAAACAAAAACTGATGTTCTTCCTGAAATTACTCTGGCATTTGTGTGTTCACTGATAGCAGTTCTTTTCTTCGTGTCAGTGCTTTGAAAATCAACATAGCTACAGAGCGAGTTACAATTCTCCTTTCATTCTGTAGCAATAGAAGCAATGATGCTTGAAGAACTTTTCCAGTATGAGGCAAATGTGTTTATCTCTTACATCTTTATAGGATGGACAAATAATCAAAATATGTATTCGTCCTCGATTTGATTACAGAATGGGCAGCTATTTTTTTTTTTTTTAGTTTACAGTATATCTTTGATGGACATTCAAATCACTAATACTCGAAATCGAAATCTGGCGACACTTGCGAAATTCAGAAATTGTAATATCAGTTAAATATTTCTCAAACTGCCCTAAGGGTTTGAAGAAATACGGAAAGGACAGAAGACAAAGATGGAAAGGACAGAAGACTGAGAAAGACAGAAAGAACAGGACACCCAGAAAGACAGAAAGAATAGGGCACCCACAAATACAGAAAGAATAGGACACCCAGAAATGCAGAAAGGACAGGTCACCAAAAATACAGAAAAGACATGACACCCAAAAATACAGAAAGGACATGACATCCCAAAATACAGAAAGGACAGGATACCCAAAATACAGAAAGGACAGGACACCCAGAAATACAGAAAGAATACGATACCCAGAAATACAGAGAATAGGACACTTAGAAAAACAGAAAGGACAGGACACCCAAAATTACAGAAAGGACAGGACACCCAGTAATACGGAAAGGACAGTATACCCAGAAATACAGAAAGGACAGGACACCCAAAATTACAGAGAAAGGAAAGGACACCCAGAAATACAGAAAGGACAGGGCACCCAGAAATACAGAAAGGACAGGACACCCAGAAATACAGAAAGGACAGGGCACCCAGAAATACAGAAAGGACAGTATGCGCAGAAATACAGAAAGGACAGGGCACCCAGAAATACAGAAAGGACAAGACACCCAGAAATACAAAAAGGACAGTATACGCTGAGACACACAGAAAAGACAGTATACCCAGAAATACGGAAAGGACAGTATACGCAGAGACACAGAAAGGACAGGACACCCAGAAATACAGAAAGGACAGGGCACCCAGAAATACAGAAAGGACAGTATACGCAGAAATACAGGAAGGACAAGACATCCAGAAATACAGAAAGGACAGTATACGCAGAAATACAGAAAGGACAGGACACCCAGAAAGGCAGAGAAGGGCTGGAACTAAAACAGAAAAAAGAATAATGAATGGAAAGTAAGCGCAAAAAAAAAAAAAAAAAAAAAAAGGTAGAAAAAAATAAATCAAAGTAAGAAAGAAAAGAGAAATGAAAACAAAAACAAAACAAAAAAACCAACGAAGAGCAGAAAAGATCAAGAGAGGGAAAAACAGAGAAAGAAACTGAGTAAGAGAAAAAGAAAAATTACAGAAAGATAAGCAAAATAAGATAAAATAAAAAAAAAACAAAATAACACACAAATGAGAAGAAAAGAAAAAAAGAATCCTGGCTCGATGACGCTAGTGCAGTTCAATAGGCAGAAGTCTGTTCCACTGCTGAATGTAGGATATAAATGTCAGAGGTTGAATGAAGGATAAATGTCCCAGAGAGAGAGAGAGAGAGAGTTAGAGAGAGAGAGAGAGAGAGTTTAGGGAGAGAGAAGAGAGAGAGAGAGAGAGAGAGAGAGAGAAGAGAGAGGAGAGAGGGTTTGAGTAGAGAGAGAAGAGAGGGAGAGGAGAGAGAGAGAATGAGGGAGAGAGAGAGAGAGAGAGATGCGAGAGATAGAGCGAGAGCAGACCAGTTCCAGAGAGGAGCGAGAGAAGAGAGAGAGAGAGAGAGAGGAGAGAGAGAGATGAGAGGAGAGGAGAGAGAGAGAGAGAGGAAAATGTTCTGAGAGAGAGCATGAGGTAGAGAGGATGAGAGAGAGAGAGAGATGAGTAGGACGAGGGATTGAGGAGCGTGAGGAGAGAGAGAGAGAGATGAGAGAGAGGAGAGGGAGAGAGGAGGGAGAGACGAGAGAGAGAGAGAAGAGGAGAGATTGAGAGAGGACGAGGCGAGAGAGAGAGAGAGAGAGAGAGAGATGCGTTCACGAAAATGTTCGTGAATAGCATTGCATGGTACAGTTCCATTAGAAGAGGTAAACGAATTTAAGATGACAGAGTTTTGCCGTTTTTATCGTCTACACAAACATGAGAGAGAGAGAGAGAGAGAGAGAGAGAGAGAGAGAGAGAGAGAGAGAGGAGAGAGAGAGAGAGAGAGAGAGAGAGAGAGAGAGAGAGAGAGAGAGAGATGAGTTCACGAAAATATTCGTGAATAGTTCTGCATGGTACATTTCATTAGAAGAAATAACAAATTTTCAGATGACAGAGTTTTGTCGTTTTTATCGTCTGACAAACGTGTGTGTGTGTGTGTGTGTGTGTGTGTGTGTGTGTGTGTGTGTGTGTGTGGTGAGACAGAGAGAGAGAGAGAGAGAGAGAGAGAGAGAGAGAGAGAGAGAGAGAGAGAGAGAGAGAAGAGAGAGAGAGAGAGAGAGAGAGAGAGAGTTAGCGACAGACAGATAGACAGACAGAGACAGCGACAGACAGGCAGAGACAGAGACAGAGAGACAAAGAGAGACAGAGACAGGGACAGACACAGAGACAGAAACAGGATGGGTTTGGGTGCCTCTTGTGCCGTCATAGTGGTACATCCACACTGCAACAAACCAATATGGGTCATGGTGAAGTCATAGTGGTACATCCACACCGTAACAACCCAATATATGGGTCATGGTGAAGTCATAGTGGTACATTCACACCGTAACAAACCAAATATGGGTCATGGTGAAGTCATAGTGGTACATCCACTCCGTAACAACCCAATATGGGTCATGGTGAAGATGTCCACCGTCACATCTCTGCTCCGATTGGAGGTGACTTGAGTGTTACTTCACCACACTCACGGAGAAGACGTCAGACCCCCCAACCCCCACCCCCACCCCCACCTTCAGTCCTCCGAACTTGTTATTGTCTGTGAGTCCCAAAAGTTTTGTTGACCAGATTTTTGGTTTTGCAGTGCGTCGTTAGTGACAAGCAACACGCTGGACTTTCTGTCTTACCACACGTGTTTAATGCTCAGACACTCCCACTGGACTTTTTGTCTTACCACACGTGTTTAATGCTCAGACACTCCCTCTGGACTTTTTGTCTTACCACACGTGTTTAATGGTCAGACACTCCCTCTGGACTTTCTGTCTTACCACACGTGTTTAATCTTCAGACACTCCCTCTGGACTTTTTGTGCTTACTACACGTGTTTAATGCTCAGACACTCCCTCTGGACTTTTTGTCTTACCACACGTGTTTAATGCTCAGACACTCCTCTGGACTTTTGTCTTACCACACGTGTTTAATGCTCAGACACTCCCTCTGCTTTCGTGCTGTGTGTCAGGTGAACTGCGTCGATTTTGAAAACAGAGTCCATGAGTGCCATTTGGATGTTCCATTTCACAACCTTCGGTCTTTTCTTCACCAACCTGTTTCTGCCACGCAGTTTTCGTCTTCGATCATTGTCACTAACTGCCTACCTACGTCACATGGTGTCAGCTCAATTGGCTGACCTTTGGGTTTTTTGTTTTTGTTTTTGTTTGTTTGTTTGTGTTTGTTTGTTTGTTTGGGGGAGTGTCATGTAAAGAGAAAGTGGGCAAGAGAGGACTGCTAGGTACGATTAGTATGTGCCGCACTACACCAACAGTATTCTACAAAGTGAGCGGAACACACACACACACACACACACACACACACACACACACACAGTTTCAGTTTCAGTTTCAGTTTCATCAAGGAGGCGTCACTGCGTGCGAACTAGTCCATATAGGCTACTACACCACATCCGCTAAGTTTGGAGACCACACCACGCATGATTTTAAGCTGATGGATCAATTAATTAACAACTAAGATAAGAGAAAATGAAGAAGAGGGTCTCGTGGCTACGACTTAGCAGATGTCTGATGTACACCATTAGCCCAACGTCCTGGTCAGACCTTGAGTGCCTATCTGACATTGATTGTCTTGTGTTGTGTGTGTGTGTGTGTGTGTGTGTGTGTGTGTGTGTGTGTGCGTGCGTGCGTGCGTGCGTGCGTGCGTGCGTGCGTGCGTGCGTGCGTGCGTGCGTGTGTGTGTGTGTGTGTGTGTGTGAGAGAGAGAGAGAGAGAGAGAGAGAGAGAGAGAGAGAGAGAGAGAGAGAGAGGGTGTTCGGGGACAGGTATATAGGTGGGATGAAGGGGAGTGGGGAACATGGAAGCAGCGACCTGTTTAGAGAAAAAACATGAAAAAGTTAACGATTATCATAGCACTGGAAGAAGAAAAAAAAAAAAAAAAAAAACACCGTCAAACTTTTACCCTCATCCCAAAGTCTGACCGCTGACTGGGCTAATGTTCAGGTCAGATATTGGCAAGTTGTGTTCAGGACATCCCCGTCTTAAATCCTGTCATCATTAAAATATTTTTCCAGTAACTGTAATTTATGCACCTGTGGTCTCTTAAACTCTGCTAATGGTATGGATGACACGTTACACATAGCATGCACCCTGAGTGAGAAATGGAAAGAATGAAGGAAGTAAGGAAAATGAGTGATTGATATTGAACGATACTGACTGGATGACACGGGAAACGACTGAATGAAGCGCCAGCTGGCAGCTCTTCAGTCGGCACTACCCAGGTAGGCAGCCCGTTGTGTAAACGAGTGTTACATGTTTATAGTTGATTATTGTAAAGCGCTGTGAGCTCTAGTGAGAAAGGGCGCTCTATAAATGTACGTTATTATTATTATTATTATTATTATTATTATTATTAATGTAGCGTATCTTATATGAACTAGTCGCAATCTGTGACACTTTCTTGAGGAAAGTGAAAACTGAAATCTGGTCTTATCCTGACGTTACTTGAATGGGTAAAAACGCTTAGTTACTGAATTATGAAATCAGGACAGAAAAAAAAAAACCCGTGACACACTATTCTAAATGTATTGACATAAGAATAAGTTACAACTCTACTCAGAGTCACCATGTTATATGGTTCATCATGTGAAAACAAAAGAAAAAAACAGTATTTAATGACATTATTATTCATTGCGCAATCTTCGGTATTTTCTTCACCAATATTCATAAATCAAACCTGCAAAAGGTGTAATAACTGGATATAGTGAGATGATTTGAATTACCATGATATTAGAGCAGGCAGGAGCTGAAATCAGTGACATGCTTTTTATCATTGCTATTATAATGAATACTTATATAGCGCGTTTTATTATTGCTATTATAATGAATATTTTTATACCGCTTTTATTATTGCTATTATAATGAATACTTATATAGCGCTTTTTATTATTGATATTATAATGAATACTCATAAAGCACCTATTCTCGGCTAGAGACCAAGCTCTTTTTATTATTGCTATTATAATGAATACTTATATAGCGCCTATTCTCGGCTAGAGACCAAGCTCTAAGCGCTTTACAATCCACACTCGTTACCAACGAGCTGCCTACCAGGGTAGTGCCGACTGAAGAGCTGCCAGCTGGCGCTTCATTCAGTCGTTTCCGTTGTCATCCAGTCCACATTGTTCATTCAATTTCCTTACTTCCTTCATTCTTTCCATTTCTCACGCAGGGTTCATGCTATGTGTAACGTGTCATCCATACCAACGGCCAAACGGGCCTTCTCTTCCGAAGTTGGTGATGGGATTTCACATGTGTGCAAGATGTTACGCGTGCGTTCACACACGGAACCTCGGTTTATAGTCTCATTCGAAGGACTGTATGGGAAACAGATTCGGAACCAACGTTTACTCCGAGGGAAAAATCCCCCCCTGTACCAAACGGGCCCGGCGGAGATTCGAACTCGCAACCCCAGGATCACCAAGATAACGAGTCCGGAGCTCTACCACTGAGCTATTCCGGCCCCCAATTTTTCATTATTATATCATGTTTAAGCAGCGCTTGACAAAAAAATCCTTGAATGTATCACAAATATTCACTCTCACTTAAAACCAACTTGGAAAAGTGAATGGCCGCCCTCTTCCTAGTTTTCTATGTGTATTAGCTCCCTCAGAAATGTTCAAACTTCTTTATTGCTCAAATTCATTCTTACAAAAAAAAAACCCAAAAAAAAAACAAACAAAAACAAAAACAACCCCCCCCCCCCCCCCCTGCCAATCCATCACGTTCATCTGCTACAGAACCAGACTATAGTAGTCATGTTTTTGCCTTGTCTGATGTCGGTCAGACAGGACGTTGTGTAGTTAGTACATGTAAAACCTCATCTAAAACGATGTGATCTTGACCCCGTTTTCTCCTCTTGTGCTGTTGGAATGTTGTGATGTTGTTGTTGTCACGTTTAACCCTTGCTATCCATCCCTCGGGGTTAATTGGCTGTTTTGCTGACGTTTTCAAATCAGCTGCCGAACACCCAGATATCAAGAATTCTTTTTTTGGATCATAATCATTCGAGAAAAAAAAAATGACCCGTCTCAGTCTTGTCAGTTTGATCTGAATTGCTACAATAAATAAATAAATAAAAAAAAATAAAATAAATAAATAAAATTTAAAAAGGCTGTAGTGTTTCGAATCTTGCCTTGGTTCAAACAAAACCACCTGTTTAATTACAGTCAGCCAGCTAAAAAAAGAATGTGGTCATAGTTGATAAACTGCGCTTGTATGTACCGACAACGATCTGTCGTGTGTGTATATGTGGGTGGTGTGTGTGCGTGTAGGGGGAGGGGGAGGGGGAGGGGGGAGGGGGAGGCTTGTGCGCATGTGTGTGCGTGCGCGTGCGTGCGTGTGTGTGTGCTCGCGCGCATGCTGTTGTGTCCGTTGTTGTGCCACAGTGTGTGTGTGTGTGTGTGTGTGTGTGTGTGTGTGTGTGTGTGTGTGTGTGTGTCAATATGCACCCTTTTTGTAGATGCATGGTACTTATTGCAATATTCATCTTCTTATTGGTTTCATTTATGTTTTCTTTAACTTGTTATATATTTGTAAGCACTTAGGGCTTATCATGTCATAAATAATCATTGTTGTTATCATTATCAGCTTTTGTGAACTAACGATGACAAAATATGTTGTTTGTTTGTTTTTTTTTTTTTTTGCCAGCAGCCCTTTACACGGTTGGGCACCCTGTATGTACAAGTAGGGTAACTCTTGCTCCCATCTTGGAATAAATACACGCCCATAATTTAAATCGAATGCAGCTTTCAGCACTGAACCGTCAAGCAGAAACAACAACACAGAGCACACAGAACAAACAAGGAGACATCCCGGTGTCTCGATTGGAGTTATGGGTATCATGGGAGCAAGAGTTACCCTATTTGTTTTTCATTTATTGGGTATACTATTTGGAGCACCTTGTGCCCTTTTGACGCGAACGAAACGCATTAGCTAAACTTGCTACTGCTACTCCTCCAGTGGCATGACGCAACATTTTCTCTCTACCCCCCCTCCCCCTCCCTCCCCCTCCCCCACACACATATTGATCGATAGCACGGCCAACATTATTGGCCGAAATGTTAAAGATCTGACCAATCGACGAAACTTGTGTATTTCGTTGTTCTTATTGGTGGGATATAGGATATAACTGCCCCCTCTGATCCTGCGCACACAGGCTGAACAGAGGGTGATTAATCCGGTCTGCTGTTATAAAGCCACCGGCGTTAGCGCGGTGGCGGCGCCGTGTGATAAAAGATGGAATAACACGTGAAAACTAAAAAGAAAAACAAAAAGTGGTTGGGTAGATGTGGAGAGATCGGCGATAACTCCATAAAAATCCCACCATTCCCTACCCGAGGCAACATCGGCTACATCCACAAACCCACTCCGTCTACATCAGTGTGATAATTGATTAACATCATTATTTTCTCAATCATCCTGGTATTAGCACAGGTAGAAACTGTCTTTAGTGACACCCTTGAAAATTATGATATGAACACAGATTTTAAAAACAAAACTAATTGGAGACATCTATCGTACTTATTAAGATATTAGAAATGAGTAAAATTATTCAGGGACATAGCACTATGCGTTTTACTGCATAAGAATAGGAGAAAACTTTGTTTACTATTGTTTTTAATCATCAGCAATTAAAAAACACATTTAAAACTTTACTGAATGAAATTATTTGAATAATCATGACATTAGAACTGGAGGAAGCTTGTGTTTAGTTTCAGTTTTATCAAAGAGATGTCACTGTGTGTGGACTAGTCCATATACGCTACACCACATCCGCTAAGTTTGGAGACCACAGCACGCATGATTTTAAGCGGATGGATCAATAAATTAGCAATTAAGATGAGAGAGAATTGAAGAAGAGGGTCTCGTGGCTACGACTTAGCAGATGTCTGACCTATAGCATTAACCCAACGCGCTGGTCAGACCTTGAGTAAAGTTGAGTGACATTAGTGTAATTAGTGGGATATCAGAAGACGGGAAAGCAGTATGTAATAATCATTCCGACATGACGGCGGACGAAAACTGTCTGTCGTGACGTTATTTACAATCACTTGCTGAAATTATCATGTCATGAAAAGAGATCAGATCGTATTAAGTATCACTGTATTGTTCATATCATGTTACTGGCATAGATAGGTAAGGTAATGTTGCTTATAGCCCAGCCGACCGCAAAAGACCATATCAGGGCTATTACTGGCATAGATGCAAACTGTTCTACGTGACAACTATGGTGTAAACACCAGGGTCTAAAAATAGATGATACCTATTATCCGTGACCAACAGTTGCAATTACAATGACACGACAGCATGTTAAAGATATATGTATAATGTCGGCATAACCTTAGGACAGTTAGAACTGTACTTAATGATATACTGTTATCAATATGAAGCATTGAAATCGGCTACAACATTCATTCACAAACCATCGTAATCAACAACAGACCAGAAGAGGCGAAATATGTCAATACTGGCTCACCATTTGGACCAACGGCTATCAGAATGGGTAGAAACTGTGCATTGGTACATCATTCACATCACAGAGAGGTGAAACAGGTGTCAATAGTAGATTCTGCTACACTTCTAGTGCCACAAAGCATTCAAACAGGTATTAAGCGTAGTGTGACAGTGTGTGTGTGTGTGTGTGTGTGTGTGTGTGTGTGTGTGTGTGTGTGTGTGTGTGTGTGTGTGCGTGCGTATGCGCGCGCGCGCGCGCACGCTTGCGTGGGTGGGTGTCAATATGCACCCTTGTTTGTAGGTATATGGTACTTATTGCAATTTCATCTTCTTATTGGTTTCATTTTTTTTTTTTTTTAATTTTTCTGTATTTGTAAGCGCTTAGGGCTTATGATGTAAGATTAAGCGCCATAAGTAATCATTATTATTATTATTATTATTATTATATCATTATATCGGTATACAGTCACAATCACCAGATATTAGAATTGTAAACTATACACACCGACAGACAATTACAGCCACCAACATGGAAGACATTGGCACTTGTAGACATTGGCACACCGTTAGCACTACCGAGACGTTGGAACAGGGGTAAACTATACTTCTCTCAACTCAACTCAAATAGTTTTATTGCAAAGGCTACCGACTCATCTGCATTGAGGTCAGAAACAAAAGTAGAACACACGCGCACGGCGCAAATACTGAAAAGTATGAAAGAAAATATTTGCATAACAAAATGTTCTTCCTGACATTACTCTGGCATTTGTGTGTGAACTGATAACAGTTCTCTTCGTTTTAGTGCTTTAAAAATGAACATGGCTACAGAGCGAGTTTTAATTCTCCTTTCATTTTGCGGTAAAAAGAAGCAATGCCACTTGGTGAACATTTACAGTATGAGGCAGAATGTATTAATCTCTTAAATCTTTACAGGATGGACAAGCAATCACAAAATGTATTTCGTCCTCGATTTGGTGACAGAATGGACAGTTTTTGGAGTTTAGTGTATATCTTTGATGGACATTCAAATCACTAATACCAAGTCGGAATCTCATGAACTCTTTGCCAATTCAGAAACTGTAATATCAGTTGAATATATTTCTCAGGCTGACATAAGAATTTGAAAGAACGATATGTTGAATATCTGTCGATATTAAGTATTTTACTATCCCAATTTTGTCTAAAACAGTCAATCATGCGT